>ML783286.1:501363-525179 GCA_009831015.1 Picea engelmannii
ACAAAGACAATGTAGTTGCAAATGCACTTTCTCAAAAATATAAAGATGAAGGATCCTTTTTTTCTCTTTCATTCATTGTACCAAATTGGCTCCAAGACATTTGCCAGGAATGGCTACAAGATCCCAAAAGTTCACAGTTGATCCACCAATTACAGTCCAAGGCTCCAATTTCCCCAAGGTACTCTTAGCTCCATGAGGAACTTCGATACAAAGGCCATTTGCATTTAAGTAAACAATCAAAGCTTAAATCCATGGTACTTTCTGAGCTTGATGCTACACCCACAACAGGGCACTTCGGGTTCACCAAAACCTATGAAAGGGTCAAACGTTCCTTTTTCTAGGATGGTATGAAACAAGACATTCATAATTTTGTAGCTGAATGTGATGTGTGTCAATGCAACAAGGGAGAAACAGTCAAATCGTTGGGCACACTACAACATCTCCCGATTCCACCTGCTATTTGTAAGGATATCTCTATGGATTTTATTACCATCTTACCCAAATCGGGAAATAAATCTGTCATCATGGTGGTTGTTGATCGCCTTTCCAAGTATGTTCATTTCTGCACCCTTCAACACCCATTTACAACATCCATGGTGGCTCAAATCTTCATGGATCAGGTCTTCAAGATTCATGGCATGTCGCACTCTATTGTTTCAGATCGCGACCCAACTTTCACAAGCAATTTTTGGCAAGAACTGTTCAAGATACTAAAGGCACCGAATTGCATCTCAGCACAACTTATCATCCCCAGACTGATGGCCAAATAGAATTTGTCAACAAGTGTTTGGAAACATATTTGAGGTGTTTTTCCTCGGAAAAATAAAATCCGTGGGCTCAATGGTTACCCCTAGCTAAATGGTGGTACAACACTTCATACCATATAGCTACACGCATGACTCCTTTTGAAGTGGTATATGGACAGAAGCCACCTTTAGTTCTCTCATACATACCGGGTGCCTCGAAGGTCCAGACGGTTTACCTAACACTTGTAACTCGAGAGGCTATTCTCCATACCCTCAAAGAGAATTTGGTCATGGTAAAAAATCACATGAAGCAACAAGCAAATCAAGGTCTCTATGAACGTCAATTTGTAGAAGGGGATCGGATGTTTATTCGACTGCAACCTTACAAGCAAACTTCCCTCAAGGCCGAGCATTGTCATAAGCTAGCACCCAAATTTTATGGTCCTTATACTGTACTCAAGCATGTGTTACAAGTCGCCTATCAGTTAGTGTTGCCCATCAATTCGATGCTACATCCTGTTTTTCATGTTTCATGCTTAAAGAAGGTGATTGGAGCTAAGTACGAAATTCAAACCAACCTTCCAGAGTTAGTTGAAGAAGGATCCATTTGGATACATCAAGGAAGTGCTAGTACAATGGAAAGATACAACTCCATCAGATGCCACTTGGGAACCAGCTACCATTCTGCAACAATTTACTCATCTCAAGCCTTAAGGACAATGTTGTTTTTAAGGGGGTGGACATGTTAGGGTCCTAACCCACAGATAGGTAGAACAATATATTCGGATGTAATAAATCTCAATATTAATAAGGCCTTTCAATAAAATAGAATATGGCAGATGTAAGAAGACCTAATAGAAGATTTTGCTTCTAGAAGGATCTTCCTCTAGATGCTTCTTTTTAGTATAAATAGGAGTCGAGGGTATGAGAACCCTAGTTTTGGATATTATTGTAATAGAGCTCTGCTCAACAGGAGGTTTCCTCCTTGAAGAACCCCGTGAACATTTCTTTCAGATTCAAAGTGTTATTTCTATTGTTATTCTTATATCATTTCAGTGTTATTGTGGTGAATGTTCTGGTTATATTGTTATTATTCTGCCATTACTAGAATTTTATTTCAGTTCTGCATACATTTTATATTTGGTATATTACAGAGAAATTCATCCACACTGATCATAAGATGTTGAATTTCATGTAGTCACAAGGAAAATTGCAGAATGAATGCCATCAGAAGTGGTCCACATATTTTCAACAGTTCCACCTCAACATCAAGTATGAAATAGGAAGTACCAATCAAGTTCTTGATTGCCTCAGCCAACCCTAGTCATGACACTCACCGTAGTAACAAAATCTAGTGGACATGAGACCTCCGGGTGGTCCCACCTCTATGAGACTGATCCCAACGTTTCCAACACCTACAAAATGTTGCGTACCAACACAACTGTCAATAATTTCCATATTTACGACGTGATGTTGTTCCATATGGGCCATCTCTGCATTCCATCAAGAGGGCGAGTGAATATGATTTTGGAATCCCACTATAGTCGGGTGGAAGGACACTTTGGCGTGGAAAAAATAGTGGCAATGCTACATTGACATTTCTACTGATCGAAACTTTGATAGTATGTTAGTAAGTAGATATGGTCTTGCATTTCCTATGCTATTGCCAAACCAGACATTAAATAACAAGGCCCATACACTCCTCTTCCTACTCCTAATAGGCCTTGTGAATCAATCTCAATGGACTACATGTCGGGCCTCCATTCCACCAGGTGGGGAAATGACTATATTTTTGTGGTTGTTGATCATTTTTCCAAGATGGCGATTTTGGCCACCAGCAAGAAGAGCATCACGGTGGAGGACACTACCACTATTTTATTTGAACGAGTGTGGGTACAATTTGGGTTCCCATGAACTATTATCTGAGACCGGGACAACTGGTTCCTCATCAAATTCTTGTCTAGCCTTTGGTCACTGTTGGACACCAAGCTCATGAAGTCCACTGCCTTCCACCCCCAGATATATTTCCAAACCGAGGTCATCAACCGGATGATCATGTACATCCTTCACATGTACAATTCGAGGCACCCTCACACCTAGGATTATATTCTTCTCTATGTTCATCATAGCTACAACAAATCCATACATATCTCAACCGACCACAAACCCTTTCAGGTGCGTTTGGGATTTCAACCGTTGGGTTCGATGGATGTTGCACTACCCCTTGTGTCCACCTAGGAATACTTGTCGCATGCTCCAACTACAACTGAAAAATCCACCCAATTCATTTAGCGTATCCAACACATTCGCCAATAGTTTCAGGATATTTTACAGAAGTCCAATGTCGAATACAAGCAGGGACATGATCAACATTGGGTGCCACACTAGTTTATTGTGGGAGACAAAAAAAATTTGCACTTGCAGAAAGAACGCCTTACAGGGCCTCATCGAAAGCTTCTCCCACTACGTTATGGGTCCAAACTGCATAAATACTTTGTGTCATTCACCAATGTAATTATATATTGGGGAAATATTGCATATTTACAACAAATGATTGGATAACGATTTATCTATTAAATATGGAGACAAATATCAATAAGTAAACGCATTTTTTTTATATAGATGAAGGTTAATGTCATTCAGAAGATGATAACAATGGTAATTACTTCAAATCGCCAACAAGTTGGACATTTGATCATTCATATGAAAGAGATAGAAATATAAAAATTGTTTTATTCTCTTTCTTGAATCATTTTGGGCATCTTCCAATGATGAACCAGTGGTTGAAGCTATTCAAAATCACTATCCATGAGAATGAGTAAAAGTTATAATTAAGTATTTTTCTACACTAAATAATATATATTGAGGGTTTAATACTTCTATGTCAATATAACTTTATTTCAATATGTTTAATATAAGAATGATCATTATAATTGTATTTGTTTTAGAAATAGGTTACTAAAAATAAATTATGAATATTATCCAAATGACGATGTTGGTAATTTGAATATTATCTAAATGTCGATGTTTCTAATATGAATATTATCTAAATGACAAAAACTAGATATGGTATTTGTACCAAATTTACTTAATAATTTTGCAGTGTGCAAATTATGATATTAATTAGCATGTTTAATATATTTTTTAGAGATACAATACATTTATTAAATAAACGATTGAATACATTTGATATGAGTGCAATATTGTTACAAAAACTTCATAAAATATTGTCACGAGGAAAGTCAAGGAAAATATATCTAAACTATGATATCCTCAAATTATTAGAAATTAAATTCCATGTTGAATGTAGAAATAAATTTCCATTTAAGAAAATCCGAATTTAGAAATAAATTTCCATTTATGGAAAATCAGAATGTACAATTTTGGATTTTGTAATTATTATTTTATGAATGTTGGACAAAGGTTTGACTTTCCAAATTGTCCTCTTTTGATGGACACATGCATGAGACAAAAATTTTAATAAATTAAATTATGGAAAACAAATGGAACAACTAGGTTAAAAATAGTTCACTATGAATCCATGAGTGGGGAACATGTTTGATTTAACTCATAGCTGATTTTTACAAGTGGCAGAAGTTGATTTTTATCACTAGCAGACCCTAAAAATCAGGGATTTGTAAAGATGTGGATTTCCCCAAGGAGGGAAAGGAATGGAAAGAGCTAGGCACAAGATAAATACAACATATGTGGGAGGTAGGACATTGGTTAGTATGTTGGTATTGGGATTTTATTTTATTTTATGGGGACATCTAGTGTGAGGAAAAGAATTTTCTGAGTTGTTGAAGGTGAAAATGGCTAAGGAGTGTGATTCGGTTTTCCCTTATGGAGTCATGGTCAGGATAGGGGTGATCAAGACAAGTGATCGTGGATGTTTTGTTTCTACAGTTGGGTGGAACGTGGTTGTTCCATTTGTTTCTCAACATCGGTATTCAAATATGTATCTCATCTATGTACTCAAATTGTTGATGTTATACTATTGATGTTATATTATTGATGTTGTACAGTTGATGCCATGCTTTATATTATGCTACTTATAAGAATAATCTGTTTAAGTGGACTGTATAGCCATATTAGTTTTGTGACTTGCCACTATATAAAATACTTGTAGTGGTGTTTTATTACGGTTTAGTGTATATATATATATATATATATATATATATATATATATATAAATTGTGTATATGTGCTTATTGGCCATGACAGATCTAGTTTCTCGATTGTTGTACATTCCTGTATATAATCAAATACTTCAGAAAGAAAAGCATACACAAGTTGTATTGAATTTTATGCTATTAGGCCGAGTATAAAGAATAAAATTCCCAAATAAATTATTTTATCTATTATCATAGTAAAAATATATGATATAGTAGATCACAAAGTGGTTTAACAAAAATACACTTATTACAGTCAATAGGTCACTGATGAAAATGTCACATTTTGGGTTTCCATAGACCTAAGAACCCCATAGCTAGTCTATATAGAGTTAAAAAAAAAAAAACTACATAAAACTGTCTGTGACAGAATGAGTGCATGCATGGACCGGTGGAAGGAAATGGAACCCAAATACCTTTTGTGTGCATGCCACTTCCTTCACCAAGCACATTGTCATTTTTCCCAACCTGCAAAAGAGTCATACAATGATATTAGTAGCTTACTAATGTCAAAACCAGTTAAATAATGAGATAAATAAATTAAGTCAACGCTTAACTTATCTTAGTTTTCCAATTGAATATCGGAGATTCTTTGTTTCCCTACGAAGAAGTTGATCAACAACTCAGGATGGGTTCCCTCACAAGAAAAAGGGACCCATCATCAATTTATATCCATGGAAAATTTCTTCACTTAAGAAAGTAAAACGAACAAATTTTCAATCAAGTTTTGTGGCCTTGTTATCCCTGTACATGTCCTTTGTTTATAAAATAAAGAGAAAAGATTTATATAAAGAAGGTACAAAAATATAGAAGAACTTATATTGTTGTCCGTGTAGATGTCCTTTGTTTATAAAATAAAGAGAAAAGATTTATTTAAAGAAGGTACAGAACTAAAGAATAACTTATATTGTTATCCTTGTACATGTCCTTTGTTTATAAAATAAAGAGAAAATATTTATATAAAGAAGGTACAAAATTATAGAAGACCATATATTTTTAACCAAGAAGGAGCGATATAAAACCCTTCCCTACAAAGACTAAAACGATACAGTACATTCATCAAAATAGTCCTTTTTTTTTAAAGAAAATCATCAAACAAATTATTGAGGAGTAATTACCAAAATTATATACATAAGCTGAAGGGAACAGAAAGAAATTACGCTGACAAAGTAGCAATGAAAAAAAAAACTACAAATGTTTTCCATAATACCTAGGTGAATTTCCGACAAGGATAATAATCACAGTAAAGAAATCGTCAAATCAAGAATTATTTATAGAGACGAAAGAACACAATCTAGGTGTATACAAATGAAGTAAGGACCTAATTCATATGTCCAAGCTTAAAGGTGTGCAAAACCCTCTCTTGTATTTCCTCATGCATTCGACATATAATATGTGAATAAATATAAACATAGAGCACAACTTGTAATAATTGAGAAGACCATTTTTAGTATAGAGCGGTCGAATGCAAGAAATTCCTCTATTTTGCAGACGAATTTTAACTTTAAACGAACAATTTAGTTAGTAAAGGCCGCTACCAAGAGGGAAGTCAGAATTTAACATAGACAGAGCATGATCCTTCTTGGGTAGATAATTTTTAATAAACTGTAATTACATATGAAGAAACATTATTGCTATCTGTTTAAGTGATTAAAGCTTCTGACATTTCCACATGAACTTAGAGAGTCCAATAAAATTATACGACAAGATGTTGTCTAGTATGCAAAAAAAATTCAAAGTTTTCAGCCAAGTATGAGAGCGACGAGAAATAACACCATAACTAATTTAGGCAATGTCTTCATATAGGGCATGCGTTACTAAGTCTCAAGGAATATGTTTGGTCACATAGAACTCTCCAGACAAAGGCCACAAGTGTAACGACCTCGGTACAAATAAAAGAAAAAACAAGTACGAGAAAGTTTGTAGAGAGTTTTTATTACAAGCACGGTGATCCTAACCATGTTTGACTAAGAAGGAACCCAAAGAGTTACAGGTTTAAATATTGATGGCCAACAAAGAAGAAAACCCAATAACCCTATCAACCTGAATTTAAAGGAGTTAACCTACCATGCAAGTAAGACCCTATTATAGTCAAATCTGGAATGAAATGTTATGGAGGTGCATTGCCATGTGATATCCACCCTCAAATTCAAAGGAATAGAATAAATCATGTGACATAAACCACAAAGAGAGAACCTGGAACTCGACAGAATACGCTTTTGCCCTGAGATTATATTCGCTCAAGGAAATACATTGCTCTAGACATAACATACTTTGCACAAATATTCGATTGTAGAGAGAACACATAACTTCAAGGAAATATTACTAATTAAGTTATAGAGAAAGACCAGCTACTTACCGTGCCTATGGAGATACTTTTCAAAGTTCTTTTTCTACCATCCTCCACAGAGCCGAACACTATCATCGATAGCAGATAGTAAACTAAGGAAGTAAAAAAATGCAAAGGGACCCAAGAGACAAATACGAGGGGTGTAATGGAAACTAGAGCCCCTTTGTAGTGGAGAAGAACAATGGGTATGTCACCCATACCTTTCCATGTGAAACCAACTAAAGTGGCGAGCCCATAGTAGTCGATCCCCTGTAGTGTCAAGACTGAAGAGTACTGGTAGGTCTAGTGCCATTAATGGACCTATTGAGAGGTAAATTCCTACAACTATATTGGCCTAGGTTTAGACCCAACCCAACACCCACCTCAAATACATTCCCGGTCGAAGTAAATGTTATGTGGAATATGTTTAATCAAGAATCAAGGTTTAGTGTTAACGTATGTGTAGATATTTTACTATGAGAGAGTGTGTACATCATATACCATAAATTATAGATCGTTACACTATATAAAAGTGGTTTTTTTTGGATATGGTAATTTACCCCTAGCACGATTCTAGACTTTATGTACCCCAACCCACTAGAGTTATAACCTTGTTTCCTTAGACTCCTTCACTTTCTTGTTTTCTTTTATAATATAGTGTTGACACTAATCAATTATGGATAGCATGGGTATGTGTTATGGATGATTATAGTCATAGTTACTATTTTAATAATGCAATCACATGTATGAATATAATTGTAGTAGCATGGGTTTCATAGTGAATTAGGTTATGAACTAATATAATGACGAAACCTATGATGTAATTCAGTGGATAGTAAGAGCAAGTTTTTGTTGGAATTTAACTCTCCTACAGACCTTTAGGATGTACAGTTTTGTAGAGTAAAAATCATATGTGCACAAACAATGAACAAATGTATAAGGGAATATTTTCATGTGTCACAAATAGTTTTGTTAGACTTTAGTTTCCTGATAAAAAAAAAAAAATTTAGTGGAATTTGGGGTACGCTACATATGGTATCGAAATTGTAGGTTACAACGCTTGGACCTTAGGGAAGCACCAGAATTGTATTTTGGTTTTTGAAGGAAAAAAATAACAAACATATTTACTGTTTCAAACAAAACGTTTTGTCTATTGTTAAAATGTCAGCATAGAATGAGGAAGGAGACATACTTAAGGGGAATGAAAACTAGGAACTTTCTAGAGACCCAAAACGTAACAATGAAGGAAGTTCAACCACCCAAGTCTTGGAAACGATGAGGAGCCTTATCGTGGAATTAAAATTATTTAAAGAGGATAATGAAAAGTTGAAGAAATCACAGGAAGACCAGATGGAAATAAATTAAATGTTGCTACACAGTATATTAACAAATGAGAGTCCAAAAGACAATGAAAGAGAACAAGAGGTTGAGAAAAATTCCTCTAATAACTCTAGTCATTAAAAATAAAAAAAGGATAGTTCTTTTGACGACACACACGTGACAAAAAATAAAGCATCTATAGGAAGGAAAAGAAAACAAGTGGAAGAAACCCTCCACCTTCGATGAGAATCTATGACTGGAGATGAAGCTGAAGCATGGCTATTAGACATTAAGAAATACTTTCAGATTTATAATTATTCTAGTAATACGAAAGCTAGAATGGCCATTTACAATTTAAAGGGAAAGGTGAGTATCGCGTGGAAAGAACTAAAATTAGAAAAGGGATTGAAAGAAAAATGAACGGAATGGTTAGAATTCAAAAAGTATTTCAAGAATCAATACTTATTAGAAAGTTATTACGAAAGAAAAACAAAGGAATTTTACGAACTGCAACTATGACAAATGGCTATGGATGATCTAATAAATAAAATCCTATAACTGTTGAGGTTTGTACCATACATAAAATAAGATAAGGTAAAGATACAAAGGTTCTTTAGTTGTCTACCACAGTCTTGAATTTGAAAGGTTCTTAAGATACAAGGGTTCCTAAGGACATGATTTAATTTGATAATCCTAAGTCTTTAAAGAAAGTATTTAGAAAGGTTTGAATGTGCTATCATCAGTACAAATAGAGATATGAAATTCCCAAGGAATGGAAAGACAAGAAACAAGATAAAATGAATCAGCGTAAGAAAGGCTTCCAACCAACCCCTTTTCGTAACATGGAAAATGGTTTTCAAAGGAAGGAATATCACTCTAATACACATAATACAAAAGGGGGAAATAAACCAGTCAATTTGGGATTCAAGAAGATAGGGGACAACCCCAGAGAACCATTGAAATGTTGGGAATGTGGAGAACCCCACCTGTGAAGAAATTTTCCATTCTTAAACCCATCAAAAACAACTTCAACCCATAATATTCAAGAGGCTTCAATAGTTGGAGACATTGGTAGAAGCATGCATAAGATCAATGCAACTCTGGATGGCATACATGAAGATCATCAATCCACTATTGTGGAAGTTGAAGTAAAATTCATTTCAACAATGTTTCTATACTAATTTACCCAGGAGCTAGTTTGAGTTATATTACTCCAACTTTAGTAGAATTGAACAAGTTAAAGAAGGTAAAACATGCTAAATCTTGGTTAGTACAGCTAGCAATGGGGACCAAAATAAATGTAACAAATTTTATTTCTGATTGTGAACTCAGTATAAATGGGCTGAGTAAAAAGTTAAATTTGAATGTATTTTCTTTGGGGTATTACGATATAATTATCGAATGGATTGGTTAGAAAAACATAAAGTGATATTAAATTGTTATGAAAAGTCATTTATGTATAAAGATGAAAATAATACAATCAAAACAGTACAAGGAATCAAAAAACCAGTTTCTATTAGGAAAATATCAGCAATGCAATTTAAGAAATGTATTTATAAGGTTTTCCAAGTATATATTTTTCAAGTAACTAATATCCTAGGGGAATAATGAAAACCAAGATTAGAATACTTTGCAGTTCTACATGGATTCAAATATGTATTCATAGAAGAAATACCGAAACTACCTCCAAGGAGAGAGATAGATTTATCTATTGATCTACTACATGGATATGCCTTGGTGTCCAAGGCACCTTATAGAATGAGTATACCCGAATTAACATTACTGAAAATTCAGTTACAAGAACTATTGGATAAAGAATATATCATACCAAGTGTTTCACCCTAGGGAGCACCAGTTTTGTTTGTTAAAAAGACAGATGGAACTTTGAGACTATGTATTGATTATCGTCAATTGAATAAAATGACGATTAAGAACAAGTATTCTTTACCTATAATTAATGATCTCTTTGACCAAGTTGGAGGAGAAAAACTATTCTCTAAGATGGATTTGAGGTCTGGTTATCACCAAGTCATGATAAAGGATGAAGACGTAAACAAAATAGCATTTAGAACACGTTATGGAAACCATTAATTTGTATTGATTCCGTTTGGACTTACTAATGCACTAACAACCTTTATGTGCTTGATGAATAGTATATTCAACCAGTATCTAGATAAATTCTTGCTGGTTTTTATCGATGATATTTTAGTGTATTCAAATGCTCTAGAAGAACATGAAGAGCATCTGAAAACAGTACTACATACTTTAAGAGAACATAAGTTATATGCTAATTTTTATAAGTGTTACTTCTACCAAAGAAAGATACAATATTTAGGGCACGTAATATCAGAACATGGTATTGCAATGGACCCGAAAAATATTAAATCCATTATGGAATGGCCTATTCCTAAAGATAAAGAATACATAAGGTCATATATGGGTATTACTAGTTATTACCGGAGCTTTATCGAAGGATTTTCTAGAATTGCGTATCCAATTACCTCACTACAGAAAAAGGGAATAAAATTTAATTGGTTGCAAAAATGTCAAGATAATTTTGATAAGATAAAGAAATGTTAACTACAACACCTATCCTAAAAGTAGTAGATCGAGATAAGACTTTAAAATTTACATAAATGTGAGTAAGTAGGGACTAGGAGGTGTGCTAACACAAGATGGACACGTCATTTGTTATGAATCACGTAAATTGAAAAAACATCAATGAAATTATGTAACTCACAATTTGGAATTAGGAGTTGTGATTCATGTGTTAAAAATGTGGCGGAATTATCTAATGGGAATAAAATTTATGTTACTAACCGACAATAGTGGTGTAAAACATGTGTTCAGTCCACTTGATCTCAATTCCAAAGAAGGGAGATGGTTGTCCTTTTCAAGTGAATTCAATTTTTATGTACGACGCATCAAGGGTAAATAAACTAAAGTTGCATATGCATTAAGTCAGAGGACTAGTTGGCTTTATGAAATAATTATCAGCAAGGTAGAAAATGATATTGAACATAGAATAAAATCTGCAAGCAGTAATGATGGAAATTAAATCAAAACAACAACATAATTGCAAGGAAATGAAAAAAATATGAACAAAAAAAATCTAAGTATAGATAAAAATGGGTTGTTAAGGGTCAAAGACAAGTTATATGTACCTAACTCTATTGATTTAAAGATGACAATTCTTGATGAGATGCGAAAAAAGATGTATTCTGGTCACCCAGGATACCAGAAAATGATAACAACATTAAGGAAACAGTTTTATTTTCCTAACATAAAAAATCAAACTGAATATTTTTCTAAATGTTTAGATTATTAATAGGTAAAGGCTAAGCACCAACATCCGGCAGGTCTGTTACAACCTTTTCCTATACTCGAATGGAAATGGGAAATTATTTCGATGGAATTCATCATAGGTTTTCCTAAGGCTCAAAGACAAAATGACTCAATTATGGTAGTGATTGATAAACTAAGTAAATCTGCACATTTTATACCTATGAAATCTACTTACAAAACAATTAATATCCCTGAAATTTTTATGAAATAATTTTTTAGGTTGCATGGAATTCCTAAGATGGTGATTTCAGATAGAGATGTCAAATTTACATCCATTTTTTGGAAAGAATTGTTTGCAGGTTTGGGTACTAATTTTAATTTCAGCACAAGTTATCATCCATAAACAGATGGGAAAATAGAATGAAGAAACTAAAGTATTGAAGACATGTTGTGAATGTATGTAAGAACAAAACCAACTAAGTGGGAAGAGTATATACACTTAGTTGAGTTCTCTTACAATAATGTTTATCAGGCATCAACTAAGATGAGTCTCTTCAAAGTATTATATGGAAGGAAATGCACAACCCTGATCAGTTGGGATGATCTAGTTGAGAGGATTATGGTGGGATCGAAAATGATCCAAGAAATGGAAAGAATGGTAAAAAGGGTGCAACAAAACTTGAAAGAGGCACAAGACTGACAAAAAAGATATGAAGATCTAAAAACATGACATCATAAATTCAAAATTGGGGAACATGTATATATAAAAGTCAAAGCAAGAAGAATCTCTCTAAAGATAGGAAATTGTTCCAAGGTTGCGCCAAGATTTTGTGGCCCCTTCAAGATTTTAACTCAAATCAAACCCATGGCATATCAACTATCACTTCCTGCAAATTTAAAACTTCATAATGTTTTTCATGTTTCGTTATTGAAAAGGTATATTCATGATCCTACTCACATCATTGATTGGAACATGCTGTAGGTAGAACGATATGGCGAGCTTCAAGAGGAACCTATGTGAATTAAGGACAAGAAAGAAACAATACTTCAAAATAGATTCATCACCGAGGTAAAAGTGTAATGGATACACTTTAGTCATGAGGAGGCCACTTGGGAATTGGAAGAAGATATGAAGAAATAATATCCAATGTTGTTCCAAGAGATGATTGAACACCGAGGACAATGTTGTAATTAAGGGCCAGAGGATATGATATCCTCAAATTATTAGAAATTAGATTCCAAGTTGAATCTCAAAATAAATTTCCATTTATGAAAAATCAGAATTTAGAAATAAATTTCCTTTTATCGAAAATCCGAATTTAGAATTTTGGATTTTGTAATTATTATTTTATGACTGTTGGGAAAAGGTTTGACTTTCCCAATTGTCCTCTTTTAATGGGCACATGTATGAGACAATTTTTTTAATAAATTAAATGATAGAAGACAAATAGAACAACCAGGTTAAAAATAGCTAACTATGACTCCATGAGTGGGAAACAGGTTTGAGTTAACTCAGAGTTGATTTTTACAAGTGGTAGAAGTTGATTTTTGTCACTAGAAGCCCCTAAAAATGAGATATTTGTAAAGTTGTGAATTTCCCCAAGGAGGGAAACGAATGGAAATACCTAGGCACAAGGAATACATCATATGTCGGAGGCATGATGCCTCTTAGTATGTTGGGATTGAGAAAATTGTTGTTCTGAGCACATATGGTGTGAGGAAAAACATTTTCTGAGTTGTTGAAGGTGACAATGGCTAATGTGTGTGATTCGGTTTTCCCTTATGGAGTCATGGTCAGACTAGGGGGTGATCACGACAAGTGATCTTGGTTGTTCTGTTTCTACGGTCAGGTGGAATGTGGTTGCTCCAATTTTTTCCCAACATCGGTCTTCAGATATGTATCTTAGCTATGTACTCAAATTGTTGATGTTATACTATTGATGTTATATTATTGATGTTGTACAGTTGATGCCATGATTTATATTACTATACTTATAAGAATAATTTGTTTAAGTGGAATGTATAACCATATTATTTTTGTGGCTTTCCACTGTATAAAATACATGTTGTGGTGTTTCATTAAGGTTTAGTATATATTTACATACATATATATAAATATAAAAATTTTGTATATGTGCCTATTGGCCATGACAAATCTAGTTTCTTGATTGTTTTTCATTCATGTATATAATCAAATACTTCAGAAAGAAAATTATAAACACACTATATTGAATTTTCTGCTATTAGGTGGAGTATAAAGAATAAAAGTCCCAAATACATTCTTTTATCTATTATCATAGAAAAAATATATGATACAATAGATAACATAATGGTTTAACAAAAATACACTTATTACACTGAATAGGCCACTGACCAAAATGTCACATTTTGGGTTTCCATAGACCCAATAACGCCATATATAGTCTATATAGAGTTTAAAAAAAACGACTACCTAAATCTGCTTGTAAAAGAATGAGTGTGTGCATGGAATGGTGGAAGAAAATGGAACCCGAATACATTTTGTGTGCAGGCCACTTCCTTCACCAAGCACATTGTCATTTCTCCCAACCTGAAAAAGAGTCATACCATGGCATTAGTAACTTACTAATGTCCAAACCAATTAAATAATGAGATAAGCAAATTGAGTCAAAGATTAACTTATCTTAGTTTTCTGATTGAATGTCGAAGCATCTATGTTGCCATTCGAAGCAATCGATCCATGACTCAGGAGGTGAGTGGGTGCATAGTCCATATGATGATTTCCCTCTCAAGAAAAAGGGACTCATCATCAATTTATATACATGGAAAATTTCTTCAGTTCAGAAAGTAAAACAAGCAAATTTTCAATCAAGTTCCATGGACTTGTTATCCCTATACATGTCTTTTGATTGTAAAATAAAGAGAAGATATTTATATAAATAAGGTACATAACTACATAATAACTTATATCGTTATCCCTGTACATATCCTTTCTTTATAAAATAAAGAGAACATATTTATATAAAGAAGATACAAAAATACATAAGAGCTTATATTGTTATCCTTGTACATGTCATTTGTTTATAAAATAAAAAGAACAAATTTATATAAAGAAGGTACAAAACTATAGAATAACTTATATTGTTAACCGAGAAGAATCAATAGCAAACCCTTCCCTATAGAGACTAAAATGATACGATACTTTCATTAGAATAGTACTTTTTTTTCAAAGAAAATCATCAAAGGAATGACTGAGGAGTAATTACCAAAATTTTGTACAGAATATCAAGGGAACAGAAAGAAATTACCATGACGAAGTAGTAATGAAAAACAAAAATACAAATGTTTTCCATAATACCCAGGATGGTAATCACAGTAAAGAAATTGTCAAATCAAGAATTATTTACAGAGATGCAAGAACGTGATGTGGGTGTATACAATTGCAGTAAGGACCTCATTCGTATGGCCAATTTTAAAGGTTTGAAAACCCATGCTAAGGTCTTGCCTCGTACATTCAACAGATAATGTGTTAATGCATATAAACATAGAGAACAACTTGTAATAAATGAGAAGATAATTTTTAGTACAAAGCGGTCGAATGCAATAAATTCCTCTATTGTGTAGACATATTTTAACTTTAAATGGACAAGTTAGCTAGTACCAAGAGGGAAGTATGGCTTTAACAGAGACATAGCACGATCCTTCTCGAGAGGATAATTTTTAACAACCCATAATTTCATACGAAGAAACATTATTGCTATCTATTTAAGCAATTAAAGCTTATAACATTGCCACACAAACTTACAGATTCCAATATAACTATACGACAAGATGTTGTCTAGTCTATAACAAAATTTCAAAGGTTTCGGCCAAGTACAAGAGAAGCAAGAAATAACACCATAACTAATTCAGGAAATGTCTTCATCTAGGGCCTGTGTTACTAAGTCTCAAGGAAGACGTTTTGTCACACATAACTCTCGAGACAAAGGCCATAGGTGTAACGACCTCGGTACAAATAAAAGAAAAAACTACTACGAGAAATTTTGTAGAGAGTTTTTGTTACAACCACAGTGATCCCAATCACATTTGACTAAGAAGGAACCCAAATAGTTATGGGTTTAAAGAATGATGGCCAACATAGAAGAAAACCCAATAACCCTATCAACCTGAATTTAAAGGAGTTAACCTACCAAGCAAGTAAAAACCTATTACATTGAAATATTGAATGAAATGTTACAGAAGCTCATTTTCATGTGATACCCACCCTCAAAGTCAAAGTAAGAGCATAAGGCATGTGACCTAAACCAAAAAGAGAGTACCTGGCACCCAACAAAATATGATTTTGCGCTGATATTATATTCGCTCAAGGAAATACATTGTACCAGATAGAGCATACATTGCACAAATATTTGATTGCATAGAGAATGCATAACTTCAAGGAACTATTACTAATTAAGTTACAAAAAAAGAGCAGTTACCTACCGTAGCTGTGGAGAGCCCTATCAAAGTGCCTTTGCTACCATCCTCCACAGAGTTGAACATTATCATTGGTTGTGAAGAGTAAACCAACGAAGTAAAAAAATTCAAAGGATACCCAATAGACAACTACTAGGGGTGTAATGGCAACTCGATCCCCTCGGTAGTGGAGAAGAGCAATAGGTAGGCCACCCATACCTTACCATCTGAAACCAACTAAACTGGTGAGCCCACAATGGGAAGTCCCCTATAGTGTTAGGCCTAGAGAGTACTGGTAGGTCTAGCGCCATTTATAGACCTACCGAGAGGTAAATGCCTACATCTATAATGGCCTAGGTTCAGAGCTGACCTGAAACCCACCTCAAATACATTCCCAGGCCAAGTAAATGTTGTGTGGAATATGTTTAATCAAGAATCTGGGTTTAGTGTTAACTTATGCATAGATATTTTACTATGAGAGAGTGTGTACATCGTATACCATAAATTATAGATCGTTACACTATATAAAAGTGGATTTGTTTGTATATGGTAACTATCCCTTAGCACGATTCTAGACTTTGATTATTATGTACCCTAGCCCGCTAGGGTTATAACCTTGTTGCCTTAGACTCCTTCACTTGCTTGTTTTCTTTTATAATATAGTGTTGACACTAATCAATTATGGATAGAATGGGTATGTTTTATGGATGATTAGAGTCATAGTTACTATTTTAATAATGAAATCACATTTACAGTAGCATGGGTTTCATACTGAATTAGGTTATGAACTAATCTAATGGAAAACACTATGATGTAATTCAATGGATAATAAGAGCACCTTTTTGTTGGACTTTAAGTCTCCTCCACACCTTTAGGATGGATAATTATACATAGTAAAACTCACATGAGCACAAACAATGAACAAATGTATAAGGGAATATTTTCATCTGTCATGAACAATTTTGTTAGACCTTAGTTTTGTGGTTAATATATATATATATATATATATATATATATATATATATATATATATTTAGTGGAATTTGGGGTACATTACATAAACATTCATACAAGTGAAAAGATCTATATTACATGCCCATGGATTAGAGAAATTATTTGAACAAGGTTTTAGTATTTTTGAGGTTTGTCTATGGAAATCTACACAACATGAAAATATGAATGAGATTTTTTAATTTTTATTTGAGAAAGCAAGATTAAAAAGAGACCAATTTGAAGTCATTTTAACACAAGATTATTATGGCTTGATACCTAGAAAGGGTCATCTTGATGTTGGGAATTAAAATGTATATCTCAAACATTTAAATAATGTTTGGGAGATCATTAACTATTAGTACAATTCAAGAAACACAATGACTATATTTTATTAGAAAGAAAAGCATGCTTGCAATGATGAAGGAAATAATGTAATTACAAAAAGTTATAATTATGGCACTGTGAATGAATGTGAATCACATGTACTTCTTCGATCAATTGTGTTATGCTTGCTACATTTGAATGATGTCAGTAATGTGAGATCTATTGTAAAAGGCTAATACTTTATATGAGTTACCATGTTTTATATGGCTAATAACATCTTCCATTTTTTATAATGGATTGTGTTTGATAAATTAAGTAGTACATTTAATTTTTTAAGAGTATTTCCATCTAAACAAAAAAATATGGAATACTTTTTTTTTTATAAATATTGACTTGCAATTCAAATTATGGAAATCCAATATATATGAATAATATTTATTAAATGTTATCTCTTATTTTGTTGAAATATACTTCAATTAGAATTACAATTGAATTTATGAAAAACAAAATAATGACAAATTCAATTATGGAATTGTGTGAAAAATGCCACAAAGATTTGAAATCAAAAAGATTTGGAATCAACCAATGTCATTGCTCTCCATTGTTATAAGTTTGTGTGACGAGATGTCTATGTTTTACATCCATGGAAAACTTGAATGCTTAAATAAATATCAAGAGAAGGGTGAAAATAAGGTAGTTCCCCTTTTTATTTCCACTAAGCCTTAATTCATGACCACCCCAACATTATCCAAGTGATTGGATTCCAAATTGGGAGATTGGAATACTTGGAAAAGTTCAAGTGCATCAAATTCCTTGGCCACTACTATGATTTGTTAAAAAAAATCTAGAGAGATGGGATTATGTGATATAGGTTTTTGACAATGGAACTTGCTTATTGTCATTAAATCTCACACTGTGGTTGCATGTCTCACCATGTTCTCTTTGAGTCATTAGAATCTTTTAAAACATTCAAATGCTTCTAACTCAATATTTGTGGTTATTTTTATTCCCAAAACAAATTCTACTTCTGCTATAATGCCTCTAACTCAATATTTGTGGTTATTTTTAGTCCCAAAACAAATTCTACTTCTCCTATAGGACCATATATCATTCCCCTTCATTTGCCTCCGCTTGCATTCAAATTTTAAATATATCTTCCACAATTTTTTACAAATCAATATATATGATTACATAAGTGCATTTAATCTACAAAATGACAATTGGTGTTAGAGAATATTTTGAAGGCATTTTGATTCCTACGTATTAAGATATTTCCTACAACATTATCATGTTGCGACTTAGATCTTGGATGTAGTGTAATTGATATCCTCCTAAAGGAAGGATCATAACGTAGAAAAAAAAAACTTCAAAACAAGATCACAACAACATAAATATGAGAGCTCAAGGACAAACTGACTTGTTGATTATGCTTGTCAAATGTCGTTTATAAAGGATTATAGTGGGTCCACTCAAGAATTCACACAACCCAATGGATAAGAGAAAAAAATTAAACACTAATGCATGAATCCAGAATGAAAGGTGCAACTAACTAGTTAATATGTTTACACAACACGACACGTAATAATACATATATGGAAAATAGAAAAATCCCCTTAATGGCTACACAAGCGGAATGGTGGGTGCATCGTCCTTGGTGAGGTTGCTTGGGCGATCTAAATCAGTTCATCTTGGTTTAGTTTGAAAGAATCCGTACTTTCATCTTAGTTGAGGAATGAAGCCACCAAAGAACAATATGTTGAATCCAATGTTATCTATGTCTATAAATAATGGCTGTTGTAGAATTATGTAAAGATAGAGGAGTAGTGATGATGTGTTATGTTAAATAAATATTAGAGATGATGAGAGTGTAACCGTCAATAATTAGCACATAAAATATGTGTTGAATCCCTCCAAGACCTCCCGATTTCGGAATGGTGCTGGGGAGGGTGAAGATGAGTATAAGAAGATTCAACATTTTTAGGGGCATGTTTATATCTAGAAAAGGAAGTGTTGGAAGGAGGATGTGTGAGATGAAATATGGTTTTGGGCTACTACTATTTCCATGAAAAACATGTCTATTGATGTGAAGCAATGCTAGATTGGTGATTGGATGATAATAATTGTTGTGAAGATTTTCTCATGTTGGAATTAAATATTTGATACTTTTTAGTGTAAAAAGAGAATTGTGACTAAAAGAGGCTACTATATATGTTATGAAAATCATTAGATCTACATGAGAGTGAACCTCATCCTTTATGACCAAACACACTACTAGGGTCTTGTTTCTTCATAGATTTGTGTATTGCTGTTGTCAACAATAGATGGAAATGATTTTAGAAAGTTGTGATAATGTTCATATTGTGGTTGTTCCTTGGAAAGTGTATTTTCTACTTTAGTCATAGATGTTGTGAAGAGAGTTATGGGAATGTGAAACATTGACGCATGTTCAACATTGGAGATCACACCACCATCACAACCTTACTAAGTAAGATTACATGGAGAATGTAGACATATTTCGCAAAGTTGGGAGGAGAAAATTTGACAAGGTGGGGGATGACATTAATGTCAATATTTGTATCCATGTGCCAAGCTTTGGTGAATGTTTTTTTGCAAGGTATGGTAATGAGGTGGAGCATAAATGGGCAGTGTAGTGCAAAGAGGTGGAGGAGTGGTGGTACAAAATAACAACACCTTGGGATTGGGTTAGGTAAATATTTTAGGAGGATGGGTGATAAATCTTGGGTGTGAGGTGAGAGTGGGAATGGTCTACTATAACACCCTACAATGTAGAAAGGAATGTGAGGAGATCTACTGATGGTGGCACGTGAGGAGATCTATTGATGGTGGCACCATTGATAAGTAGAATATGAGTTTTTCATAAAAGGATCATAATAAGGTGGATGGATATGCTGATTTAGTTTGTGCTCCATATCTAGAGCAAGGATAAAATACCTAACTATAGTAGGACTATTAAATAAGACAAATTCATGAAGAAACATAGGTAACAACACATAATTTAATTTATCTATGAGCACCTATTCTAAATCTTTGACCCGGAGCTAAAGACAAAATTTAGAGAAAATGGAAATAGATTGTCCAACTCTCTAACCAAGGATGGACGAAGTTGTATCCACTAAGACATGAAATTATAAATATATCATGGAGGGTAAAATCATTCTCTAATAGATTGGAGAAATGCATCCAAATTGGTAATACATTGTGGAGAGCGATTTACAAAAATTTCTTATGTTATGTGATATTTCCATCGAGTTAGGGCGATCCTTGTAAGATAAAATCCAACCATAGGAAAGAACTTATCTTCCTTAATGATATTTCATACCTAAAAATAGACTTGAATACATTAGATCCAAGATCCCAAATGTCCACCATTCATCTATCCATTATATTTGGGAAGAGATATGATGGTATTTATCTGAAAAGGAGATATGATGGTATTTATCTGTAAAGGTGGAGTATGAGTCATACAATATAACGTATATGTAACAACGCTCCTTCCTACTAATCAACACTTATTAAGCCGATACAACGAAGGAAGTAAAATTATATATATATATATATATATATATATATATATATATATATATTGCTTTTGATAATAATGAAATGCCCTTAAAATTTCGCATTTAAAAGAAAGGTAATCATCCTTCTAACATACAAATACTTAAGACTTTTCCTTACGGGTTATGCAAATTGCTCCGTGCATCGCATTATAATTTAAGAACCTTAATTTAAGACTTAGATATAAATTCGTCAGTATTAATAATAAGCAAAAAACAAATAGGTTTGAATGCGATACTCACTATTTGATTAAAGCAAAGTTGCGCAATGATAATCTCAGCTTATCTTAAGCAAGCATAAAATTTAAATTGGTCAGAAAAATATTTTAATTTCGTTTCAATATTTCTAGTCCAATACTATAATTAAAATTGATTTAATTCTCTTAAAACTTCAAGGAACATTACTTCCTTGACTCAATTTCTAAATACCTATTCTTCTTCTAGTGTTATTGAATTCCAATTAATTCTTAACCTGACCATTAATATTTCAACTA
This sequence comes from Picea engelmannii, assembly GCA_009831015.1. Classification (NCBI taxonomy): domain Eukaryota; kingdom Viridiplantae; phylum Streptophyta; class Pinopsida; order Pinales; family Pinaceae; genus Picea; species Picea engelmannii. Next base: position 523,039 of record ML783286.1, read on the forward strand.
AAAACACAAGTCCCTAGGGTAATAATTTAATCCACTTCCAACCTTGAAACTTAAATATAATTAAATAATTTAAGCAATTGATATTAACTAAATTTAATTTCGGTAATGTTATTCCTATAGAGAACTATAGTTAAAGGATATGCTTATTGTAACAAATATATAATGTATATATATTATATTATTATATGTATATATTAAGACTATATAATCTGCACAATTATATTATTTTCAATACAGTCCACAATATACGAAAGTCCAATGATAAATATAATCATAACTTAGCGCAATCTTTTTAATGAATTACAAATTTCAAAAGTATTTGCTAGCAGTGTCTTCTACTTCAACGGTAACTGACCTGCGCATGTCCTTGGAAGTTAAACTATCAATACGGAGTTGGGTAACAATTGAGTGTGTTCGATCTGGTACTTCAACGATTCTAATGGTTACGAGATTCTCATCTCTAACAATTTAAAGTTAACGACAAAGGCTACTATGTAACATTTATGAAGCTCCACTCAAACTCGTTTTGAGAGAGTGAAATCATACTCGTCCATACGAGAGCTATGATATAAGATTAATTATTATTCTATCAGTTTCACCTTAAACAATAAGTTCTGGTAACAACACTGATAGCGTTAACTAAACGTATACATCATATCTTTAATTACTATTCAATTTAAAAATGTAAGATCCCACTCAGTGATGGACTTATTTTTTTAGGACAATTGCGCGCAAGTGTTCCAGTTCAGTGTATGATTGGTTGTTTTGATTATGATTATGAGATGTTGTGGATATGATGATATGTTATTTTTGCTATATTTACATCAATAGGTGTTATTGACTCTGGACATTAAAGGATGTCGATGGCATCGATAGATCTCCTTGGACTTCGGATCAAGTCAGGGAGTGGATTGTTATGGTTTGAATGTTTTTTATATTAAATATGTGACATATGATTAGATATTATGATGTTGATTGTTATAGCTGACATGTTTCGTTGATGGATGCAGGCTGGCCATAGCTTTCCAACCAGACTCTCATTTGGAGTAAAGGGGTCACGCACAATAACCAATTAAGCCCTAATATTGGCTCATTACCCCTTAATTGGGGCATATTACATTTGTAATGTTATTTTATTTATGCCAACTTTATTCCATTAGTTGTAATTATACCTCCTAGTCTCCTATATATACCATGGAGACATTTTCATTTGGAATCATCTTGGAATTGTACATTTATGTGGGCATAAGGAGGTTGCCCCCTCGAAGAGGCTTATTATTTAAATTTCTCTCTTTTTCAAGGAGTTGATTACTTAGTCTGAGATTTTTCTATGCTATATTGATATTTGGTTCTTAACATATGGTATCAGAGCTCAAGGTCTTGGGGTTTCGCCGCTACATCTGAGACACCTTGGAATTTTTTCTATAACTTGTTTTCTACAATGTTTCAGAAGGAACGGCTTGGAGGATATTTAGCAGATGGATCAAGATATGTTGGGTTAAAATTTAAGCTCCTAAGGCCTTATAATTTCGTAGATACATCCTGTGCAAGATAGGGTTCTAGAATCATCCCGAATTGAGTCATTGCGAAATTTTCGCTACAAATGTTTTCTGTAATGTTTTAGACCTTGAACTCTAGAGGATATTCACATAAATTAGTAAGGTATCTGTGGTAAAAATTTCATCATCTCGGTTTTCTTACATTTGTAGATACACTCTGTGGAAGATAGGGTATCTAACTAATGTTATTGACTATTCTCAAGAAGGTGTTCTAGATAAAACAATCATAACTTCTTCCTAGAGTATCCAAATTGAGTGAGACTGGTTGCATTGGATAGTGGACAGTCTTTAGTATTTTTGGTACGAGTTTTAGAATTTAATATCAATTATTTTGTGTGGGGAACACTATACAATTGACATATCCCGGAAAGGCCAAAAATCAGCAAGTTGTGGGGAAGTTACAGTAAATTCAACTTGTCACATCCAATTTTGATCAGACCTATCGCATTGCAGAGAAGAAATATCAGAGAACTATAAAAAATAAAGTTTCATACCCAAAAGGGCCGAAAATTTGGAGATACAACAAAAGAAATATTGTCTAGAAGAGCCACCTCAAAATCAAGGTTCAAGAGTGATACTTGG
>ML783286.1:532879-553160 GCA_009831015.1 Picea engelmannii
AAAAAAAAAAAAAAAAAAATTGTCACCAACCCTAGTGAATTTAAAACCTAGGTCTAAGTAGAACATGTGGTAAAAAGAAAACACTAAATGGACATGCAACAAGAAGGGGGGAAATAAAATTCAAAATTTAATAATTCAAGTAAAACTTTAATGAAGGATTAAATTATTAAAAGGGTAAATTGTTGCTTATGTCTAAACCTGCTAATTTTGAACTTGGATAGAAAAGTGGAAACTTAAAGAAAAAGGGGAATGCTTTACATGGTAAGGAATCTGGTATTTGGAACCTTCTAATTGTGAACTCAACTAGGATTTAGGAAAGGTGTAAGTAATTTAAGAATTGTAAGGGAATAAAGGGACATCGAGGAGCGTTTTTAGGAAGGCTTTTAGGTGGGTGAGGGAAATAGGATAATTTAATTAATTAATAAATTGATTTTCTGGTGCAACTAAAGAATCAGGTGACATTTGTACGGGGGAGGTTTATCCTAATTAAATTTAATAAAAAGAATCTAGTGAGGGTTTGGGAAACTAATCACTCAGAAAAATCTATAAAAAAGATGGCAGAAGAGTATGTATCACGCCTTGTATGTGTAAGGTTATGCTGCTGGAATTTTATCTTGATAGAATTTTTCTTGTGGGAGTTGATATACTCAGCTCGGATAATGAGTGCTAGCTCAACCTTGCGAGGCAAGCTGGGATATAGAATTCTCTGGTATTGTGTGTGTGACCCTGTTACGGCTCGATGGGCTCAAGGGGAGGAAGAGTACCCCTAGTGTTGACTGGGAGGTACCGGTGAGGTTTTATTGGTTGTCAAGACAGAGATGGATTTACTGAAAGTGTGGGACAACAACCTCGATTTATTTTCCCTCGGATATGGTATGCATGTGTAAATTTCATTGGTAAATTAGTTAAAATTTTCCTGTGTTTAATGGTAATTTAGTTTAAAAAAATTGCGCATGATCTTATGTCCTTCTCTTGTGCATAAATAGTTGGGTCTCCTTTTCAAAAAGTTATGCAAGTGTTGATGAATTCGCCTTCTTGTTGATTTAGTTTTATTTTTTTTTATTTTCTCCCCATTAAGCAGAGTGGCCTATTAATAAAGATTCTCCTAGCACTACAAGCTACGTTTTATTAGACTTTAGTGGCCTCTGAACATCCATCCTTTCATTGTGTAAATTGGATGTTAGCCATGATTAAGATCCCCTTTCCGATGGCCTTTCAGCGGATTCTCCATCATAGATTATGCCATTAAGAAAGCCAAGGTATTCTCTAAGTGGATTGCATGCGCTTTGCATACTCCCTGTCTAGCTCTTGAATTATTCTATAGTAATCACAATCCTCTACTTAAACATTATTATTGCTTGAACTAGACTATTTCCATCTTTCAACTATTTCCAATATTACCACTACTATTTCTCTATCAACTTAAACTAAGACCACTAAGAATGCTAATGGTGCATTCTGACATTTTTATTGCATGTTGAGAAACCCAAATTTCATTTCAGGTGTTATCCTTTTTATGTCTGTATTTACACATTCCATCTGACTCCCTTCAGTTCAATCACTTATTGCAATACCCCGTGCCCTGAAATAATTGTCCTTGTGTGACCAGATCTTGACTAGTGGATCCCTTGTACTCTCTCTAGCTGGCCACCACTCTGATTTTTTACCTTAGCATTGGCCTTTACTTACCAACTATGCTGGCGCTTACTTACCACCACTCGTATTGGTTCTTATTTCCAATTTAATATCTCTCGACCTGTGATATCACCTAGATCGTGTTCTTATTGAAGGTTGGTTTTGCCTACACATACCAAAGGGAGCGATTTATACTAATGAAATAATGTATATAGATCTTGAAAGGTCGATCCAGAATTTGTGTTATATTTAATTCACATTGTTACAGCTATTGTAATAACAAAGCAAGCTTTGATCGAGAACCAAGAGATCCATGTTAGAATATTTATGTTAATATTACTTACGCCTTCCAATATTGGTGAACTAATGTATATAATCGACCTTAAGATTGTAAATGTTAAAATATGGGGTCCCTGTTGAGTTTGAATTAGTGAAAATTATGTTGATATCATTAACAAATTAAGATTTTATACAAGTCCTTAAATCCTTTGGACAGACCCTTTATAATTTTAGAAATAGGAGGAGTTATTTTCAATCCACATCAAGGATACGTTAGTTCACAGAGGACGTTCTATATTTTAATAAATTTATAGTATTGTGTTGGACTAGCTTCTTTTACCGAAGTCCTCACTTCCTGTTGAATGGGTTCTAGAGAGAGCATATAGCTAGACACACACAACAGTTCCAGATGTTTAAGACTTAGGCTCTCACGCTTGTGTTACAGATATACAGGCTACCTTTGCATAATTAATTTATCTTCTAAAATTACTCGATAGGTCTTCTTGCTTTGGTCCAGCCCATGTGATGGAGGTGTTTTTTTTTTCCATCTTCTAAATAGCTTGAGCTTTCCCAACGAGTGTGTTCTCCTCTCTTGTAGCATCGTCTAGCCTACACGCCCTTCCCACGCCTTCCTCGCCCTCACTTCTAGCTATTGAGCCATAGCTTTGTTGGGGTAGTGACCCAGTGTTTTCACCAAGTTGACAGCTAGATCACGGGCTGTGGATTCATATTCATTGTGGCAGAGATGTCAAGGTGAAGGCATTAATGATTTGCATTGGAAATTTCAGCAATGATTACGATGTTAGATAAATTTTGATATTGTTGGGTTATGACAGAGAAATGGCAAGAAACAATTAAATATTCATATATTTATAACCATAAATAACAACGATGACTTGGCGATTAGTGGTAGTGATTTCAGCAGGAGGTAATAATGATAATGAGTGTATGGATGATTTAAAAAATTGTGTACACAACATATTATCATTGATGACAGACGTTGTTTACAACTGTGATTAAAATATCTATGGTACCCATTATCATCGTGATTATAAAAATTATATAACAGTTAATTTTGATTAATAGTTGATCGCTTAAATTGTATTGCTTCAATTTTAAATGTTTCATTTTAATAGGGATCATAAGAGTTAGGTAACAATTAAATTTTGTTTAACTGTTATAATAGTTATAATAGTTTGGCATCATCTTTAATAAATCCATTTAATTGTGATTATAATAGTTATATAACAGTTGAAGTATGAGTAATAGTCTTAATAGTTCAATAGTTTTGCATCCACTTAATCGTTTCCCTTTTTTCCCCTTTTTAAGACAGTTAAAATGATTCCATTATGGTTATGGCAATTATTCCTTCAAATAGTTTAACAAAATGCCTTTGCATTAGATTAATGGTTTAATGGCAATCATTGCATTTATCGCTTATACTAGTTTTAATTGCCTTTACAGTAGGGAACTAATTGAGGACATGTTGAATTCATTAATGTTTTCCATGAAATCCCTTATCGGATAAATTGTAATTATTAATTATAAGTTGCTTTATTGTTCATGAGGTTTAAAAGGTAATATTTCGAAAAAGTAGAGAACCTAGCTATATGGAATTTATAATTTATTACGGGAAAATAGTAATTAATAGATAGCAAGGTACTTCAGTGCCTTATGATGTTTAAGGGTTGTCTTATTCTAAAGGAAGGCACATAATTACTTTCATAATTTTTCATAGTAGCTAAGGTTGGATGTTTGATATTGAATAGTCCTAGGATGGTAAAATGCTATTAAGACACTTATAGATAGATGAAATTTAACTTTATTGTGTGTATATTTCATTGTTCCTTGCTTTGATTGATTGAATGGAGTGCTTTCATTATTGTTTTAGTTTGATGTGTGATAGAGCTAGTTGGTTTCAAGCACCTTTGGATTTTGTGTTTGATTGAGAGTTAGTCTTTTTAAGTTGCGCTTGGGTTCCTAGCGCACTTTTCACAGTGTGGTGTCATGATTCCTTGAATTAGGATCATTGTGTACGTTGATCAATAAGAACAAATGATTCTTTCCTTAGATCATGCCCTTACCATTGAGGGTGTTTTTGTTCATTGTAATTGATGTTTGTACTTGGTTCTGTAACATTTTAATGTGATTGATCTCTTGCTCACCTTAAAGATTCTAGTCACTTGTGTCATTGATGCTAGTTGTGTTGGTTGATCTTGACGTTGTCAGTAAGCTTAGTCATTTTTTTCCTTTGTCTGACTTAAGGTCGTATGTTTCTTCCAGTTGCATGTTGTGCTAGTATGCTAGGTTTTTATGTTTGTAGGTTGCGTGATTTGTTTGCGTTGTATTTTTCATCATGTTGTAATGTTTGTGGGTATTGTCTTTATCACTTTCCTTCTTAAAAGGAAAAATTATTACTAATTGTTTGAGGCTTTTTTTCGTAACGACGGGGTTCATTACATATGGTATCAGAGTCGGTTCGACCCACAACTGGGATCACAATGACATCCATTGATTAGATTCTTGATTATAAAATGTCGCTAATTAGATTTATTTATATTCATACAGGTACTCATGGTGAGAGGACACCGCGGAGGTAGACGATGCGGTGCTAGGGGAGGAGGCACAATGCCCCTAGTAGCATCCATGCCCACGAGGTCTAATCACCAAGGAGACAAACAAGTTGTCAGGAAGGAACATATATCTATGGGTGACGTGGTTGGGATGATGAGGTACTTTCAGAGGATATTTGAGGCACTGATCAGTTATTTGAATAAACATAATGACAGGGCACCAACACCTCATGAGGGTCCACCGTGTGCCCTACTTGGTACTGGTAGCATTCACCGTGAACTTTAGAAGGTCAATTTTCCTGAGTTATTGGGTGCCCCAAACGGTGCAATTTCTGAGGCATGGTTGGAGAATATGGCGATGATCTTTGCACTTCATGACTATAGCTCCAACATGAAGGTTTTCATGATGGTATTTCAACTGAAGGGGAGCACTCTTCTATGGTGGAAGATGATCCTACCGCAATTGAACATGGAAGTCGAAGACGTGTCATGGGAACTATTCGAGGAATGGTTATGAGAGAGTATATGTCTAAGGAATTCATTGAGCATCAACTAAACGAGTTCAATGCCTTGCAAAAAGAAGACTGTACAATGTCCTAGTACGAGGCTCATTTCATGGAGTTGCTTCAGTATGCTCTACACCTGAATATTAAGAAACTTAAGGCTAAAAAGTTTGTGTTCGGCCTTAATTTCAACATTCATGCAAAGGTGAGGATTATGATACCTCAAATATTGCATGATGCTTTCTAGAAGGCCCTCATAGTAGAGGAGCAGCTTATCTGTGGGGGTCAAAGAAGGACTCCAGCGAGACCAGTGGGACTGTAACACCCTGTTTCCCCCAGATTGTAAATATAACTGGACTGGCCAAGGACTATGGAAAACTCATAAATGTGAATATGTGATGTAAATGGACCTACAGGAAGAGGTCAATGAATGTGAATAACATTTTGAATCATTGAAGGATTGCTGAGAGGGGATGTGCAGAAAAGAGACCACGATGGTGGTGGAAGGCACCTGAGAAGGTCGTATTAACTTCCACCGAGAATTAAATACCATATTTGGACTCCACTGGCCCAGAGAACCAAAAGCGGCTCGCTGGCCGTAAAAATTAATGGCTCGCAGACTGGTAGGCGGATGGCTTGATGAGGGATGGGATGGTGAACCGTCCATCTGTAGAGCCGTCGGGCCTAATCAGTGCGAAGGAAATTGCGCCACATGCAACCTCGCAAGAGGATAAGGTGTATGGTAGAGGCGATTGAGGAAGGGGGAAGATGCGAGGGGAACTCTGGCAAATTGTTTTCACAGAGTGAGTGATAGCAGGGAGGAAGGATTGCAACCTTCACTCCTGGTCACTGGAAGACAGAGAGACGCAAGTCCCAGAACATCGTGGTCTTAGCTCGGGGGTGGCTAGTGGTAAATCCATTGGGAGTCGCTGAGCCTATGGTTGGGTGGAAATGAGCACCCCTCTCAACAGTTGCACCCATTTCTGAAATCAATTCTGATAAGTGTTTTGTTTAAATTTTTCCTCTTAAAATTCATAGAATGATACATATATGTGTATACTCATAGACCTGTGAAATTGTGAACAATTTCAGTATAAGAATGTCTATGCAGTGTTTTGATAAGAATTTATAGACATATCCTCATAACAAAGGAAGCCATGCATGATTTAAGTGGATAAATGAATCTAATTATAGGTTGAATTAAGTTAGGTTTTCATCCCGTTCTCGGAAAGCTTCTTTCCCTTACCCGTCTCCAGGGATGCCCGTTATCGATCTCTTCACAGAGATTTCCTCCCTAGAAAGGTTCACCAAGAACCCAGAAAAAGGACTTGAGTGGGCAAGTTTTAATAACCCTGTACAGGGAGGAATGACCCCCTTAAGGTTCCGAGGTAGTAGCGTAGGGATGAGTAACAAATTGACGGATGAGATCCTGTCGGAAGACCCATGGTCATTCACGACCATCAGATTGACAGAAGTAGTAAGAGCGTCATACTTCTTGTTTCTTTTCCACCCACCTTCGTGAATAGCGAGGAAATCGAGATCGTAGGTTCCCTAAGGTCCATGAGAACATTTGGACCATTGATATTTCCACATCCATAAAGTAGTGGAAGAGTGTGCATGGTGGAATAGATCTGAGTCGTCAGATATTGAGTAGACACCCGTCAAACGTTGGATCGGGAGAAGGTGTGCGGGGGTTAAGCCTCAGGAGGAGCACAAAGAAGGAGAAGTGATCTGATCTGTTAGATCAAAAGCAGAGATCTCATCAGCCGTCGGATCTGCGAAAGCTGCACGAGGTTTAGTCATCAGGATATTGACCATCGGGAAATCAGAGTTCTCGAGGTCATGAGAACCGGGGCTTCGAAAGTCTCAATATCCCGAGAGCTAATCTGAGTTGTCCATATGGATAGGACGCGTGTCGGAGATCCAGAGCGAGTCGGCATAGTGGCCATCGGAAAATCGGAGTTCTCGAGGTCATGAGAACCGGGGCTTCGAAAGTCTTGAAATCCCGAGAGTTAATCTGAGCCGTCCATCTAGATAGGACGCATGTCGGAGATCCAGAGCGAGTCGGCATAGTGGCCATCATGAAATAAGAGTTCTCGAGGACAAGAGAACCGAGGCATCGAAAGTCTCGAAATCCCGGAGGAATCGGGACCATCCATCTGGAAGGACGCGTGGCAAAGGATCGGGCGTCGTCGGCAATTTGGCCATTGGGAAATCGGAGTTCTCGAGGTCATGAGAACCGGGGCTTCGAATGTCTCGAAACCCCGAGAGTTAATCTGAGCCGTCCATCTGGAAGTACGCGTGGCAAAGGATCGGGCGCCGTCGACACTTTGTTCATCGGGAAATTGGGAATCCCGTAGATAAGTGATTTGTGCACTTTGATATCGCGATCTGCGAAAACCCTGATCAGTGGGGGCTAGCTGTCAGCACAACAGAGGAGGAGGACAGTGGTGTAGTGGAGGCCAACTGTCAGCGTAACGAAGCATCTGTATTTGTATGATCGGGAATCCATCGGGTGTATGCATTGAGGCATCACATACCCCGTAGCCCCGACGGGATAAGGTGGTAATCACGGGGGTTGGTCACATGGACCATTGCATAGTTGGAAGGGGCTAGAGCTCAGAAAAGGAGTGCATCGGGGATCAGCATATCACGAGTCCTGTGGGCATGAGCACATTGACATCGTAAACTCCGTAGCCCCGACGGGGTAAGGTAATAGTCGCGGGTGATGGTCGTATGGACCAGGGGCCTAGCTAGGGAGAGCTAAGGCTAGGGAAGGAGCTCATCACAAATCGGGGATTCAAGAGAACAGGGACTCTCGACAGCGGAAAGTCCGAAACCCTGAATCTCGATATTGAATCGTGGATTGGCAGTTCGCTAATGCAAGTTTTTGGAGAATTCACATTTGTGAGAAATTAACCCAAAAATTTTGATTTATGTTAGTGGGTATGTTACAAAGTGGTATCAGAGCATGGTTACAACACTCGGCCTTATTGGGGTCATGCACCAGTCACGCATAAACCTTGTACAAAACACTCCTATGAGGAGTAACCCCCCTGACTTAACTATCTTGACCAGGATTAAAAAAAAAAAAAAAATCTTGGAATATGAAAACCTGACTATGTATGCATGTGAAAGAGTTATGAAATTATGTGAAAATTATAAAATGTATTTAACTCTTGACTAATATCCAACATTTTTCTTTTCACTTAAGCGGACGATCAACCGCGGGAATCTACAAACGCAAAGTATGGTGACTCACCAAGAGGTGGGAGAAGGCTCCCACAATAGAGACGAGGACTCTGATGAAAAAAGAGAAATAGGAACCCCTATAGACTTAGCTGAGATGGTGAAGAGTCTCATGGCTGAATTGCAAAGCTGCAAGGCTGATAATGAAAGGACGATGAAAGAACAAGAAAAGCAAATCGAAATTAATGCAGTTCTACTGCAGAGCTTATCTGACCTACAACGACAAATGCAGCATGAACCTGAAATGCAGAATCATGGTCATGTCAGTGGCCACACTGGAGGAAGCACATCCAGAAAGGTCCACCCCAGAGGTAAAGGACCAATGCCAGACGATTCCACTGAGAAGGAAGTTGGTGATTTAGAAGGCTCTTCCAGCAGCAGGACTAGTTCCTATTCCCAAAAGAAACAAAAGAAGCAAAAGACTTCCAAGAGTCATAAATTTGAGGAATTTAAAAATGCCAAACCTCCCTCCTTCGACGGTGAGATAAAGAAGGGAGAGGAAGCTGAGGCTTGGCTACTTGGACTAAAGAAATATTTCAAGGTCCATGATTTCTCAGAGAACTTGAAGGCACGAGTGGCCACTTTCAATCTGAACGGAAAGGCTTCCATCTGGTGGGAGGACCTTAAGAATATGAAAGGGGTCCGCGAGGAGGACCTGTCTTGGAAACAGTTTGAAAAGTACTTCCGGAAGAAGTATTTGTCGGAAAGGTATTTCGACGAGAAGGCTACAGAGTTTTATGAACTCAAACTGGGCCAACTTACCATGTTGGAATATGTCAACAAATTCCTTAACGTACTGAGATATGTACCCTACATCAAAGCAGAGAAGGAGAAGGCACAACGCTTCATCAGTGGGCTGCCCAAAGAATACCGGAACCGAATCGAATTCGACGAGCCAAAGACCTTAGAAGACACTATAAGAAAGGAAACATATTGTCATGAACAATATGGACATCGGGCAGAGCTTCATGGAGACTGGAAACAAAAGAGTGGTTCGAGATTTCAGAAAAAAGGGAACAAATCCTCGAGATTTAAAAACTACAAGAAGAACCCCAGAATGAACTTCCCAACTCGGAGTGTACTCCAGCAGAACTTTCCCTCGGTGGACGGGAATAAAACTTATGGACCTATACCAGTAAAGACTGATAAACCAAAGAGAAAACCTTTGGAATGTTGGGATTGCAGAGGAGAGCATCTCTAGAGAGACTGTCCACACCAACAACAGAACAGTCGAAAAATTTTTAACATGCAAGAAGCTACCACGATCAATGATGTGGCAAGGATTGTGCTGCAGATTTATGCAGCCTTGGATAATAACCAAGCTGACCACCAAGTTTCAGTGGTGGAAATAGAAGGTATGGTTTTCAACCACCTAGTGTCTATTTTGATTGACCCTGGTTCAAATTTGAGTTATATAGCCCCTAGAACTGTTGATAAGTGAAAACTATAGCCACAAAAGCAAACTAAACCATGGTTGGTACAGTTAACCACTGGCACTAAAAGAAAGGTAGTAGAGGCCATACCAACCTGCCAATTAATGTTGGGTGAATTCCCCACCCAAGCAAACCTTAATGTATTACCCCTGGGATCATACGACCTGTTGATTGGTATGGACTGGCTGGCCGCCCATAAAGCCAAATTGGAATGTTACCATAAAACCTTAGAATGTGTGAGCAAAGAAGGACAAAGGATAACCCTCCAAGGGATCCGAAAACTGGTCTCTGTGAGGCAGATATCAGCCCTGCAAATGAGGAAGTATTGCCTAAAGGGATGTCCCCTATATGTAATACAGGTACTGAAAATAATCGAAGGCGCTAAACCAAGCCCAGATGTTCACCCTATCCTGAGAGAGTACCGAGATGTATTTCCAGAAGAGGTATCGGGTCTACCTCCAAGAAGAGACATTGACTTCTCGATAGAACTCACACCAGGAGCGGTGCCGGTGTCTAGAACACCCTACTGGATGAGCATACCTGAATTATTTGAACTCAAATTGCAATTGAAGGAAATGATGGACAAGGGTTATATTCGACCCAGCATGTCCCCATGGGGAGAACCAGTCATGTTTGTGAAAAAGAAGGATGGCACCCTTAGACTGTGTATAGACTATAGACAACTTAATAAAGTAACCATAAAGAACAAGTACCCATTGCCCAGAATCGATGATCTATTCGATCAGTTGGGAGGTGCATCTGTTTTCTCAAATATTGACTTGAGGTCGAGATACCATCAAGTCCGAATTAAGGGGGAAGACATCCATAAAACCGCTTTCCGGACACGGTATGGTCACTATGAGTTTGTGGTAGTACCATTTGGGTTGACCAATGCCCTTGCCACTTTCATGTGCCTAATGCACAATGTACTCAGTAAATTTTTAGATACATTTGTACTAGTTTTCATTGATGACATGTTAATCTACTCTAAGAATAGAGAAGAACATGAAGAACATCTTAGACTTGTGATGCAAGTGCTAAGAGAGAATGAACTCTATGCTAAATTCAACAAGTGTGACTTCTTTTAGAAGCAAATACATTACTTGGGACATGTGTTGTCCAAGGAATGGGTAGCAGTAGACCCTGACAAGATCAGTTTTATCATGGAATGGCCTACCCCAAAGGATGTCTCAGACATCAGATCCTTTATGGGATTGGCGGGATACTATAGAATATTTATAAAAGATTTTTCCAAGATTGGTTGTCCAATCACTGCCCTCCAGAAGAAGGGAACAAAATTTATGTGGAAACAACAATGTGAAGAAAGATTTCAAACCTTGAAACATCTACTAACCCATGCACCTATGTTGAAAATTGCTGACCTAGAAGTTGACTTCCTTATGTGCATAGATGCCTATAAAGAAGGGCTCGGAGGAGTCCTTATGGAGGAAGGAAAGGTGATCTGCTATGAATCCCAAAAATTGAATGAACATGAGGTCAACTATGTGACTCATGATCTAGTATTGGCCGCCATAGTGCATGCCTTAAAAATGTGGAGGCATTACCTCCTGGGAAGGAAATTTGTTCTTATGACAGATCACTGTGGATTACAGTATTTTTTTTATCAACCCAATCTCAATGCTAGATAGGCTAGATGGATGGCCCTCCTTAGCGAATTTGAATTTGAAATCAAACACATTAAAGGGAAGGAGAACAGGGTGGTTGATGCCCTTAGCAGAAGCATGAGAACAATTCACCTGGAAGCGGTGAGTACCTGCGAGACAGATGTCAAGAACAGAGTCAAAGAGGCACAAGAAATAGATCCCTTCGTTCGAGATGTGACCCTGTACCTACAACAAGAACCCGTTGGAGAAAAATATGAGGGATATCAGATGACTAAAGGAGGCATAATCACTTACAGAGATAGACTGTACATCCCCAATTGTGATGACTTGAAGAGGTTCATCATGGATGAATTACACAAAAGACCTTACACTGGTCACCCAGGATACCAGAAAACGATTACTGCCACCCGGAAACAATTTTATTGGCCTACATTGAAGAAAGACGTAGCCAAATATTTGACCCAATGCATAGAATGCCAATTGGTTAAAGTAAAACACCAACACCCAACATGACTATTACACCCTTTACCCATCCCAAAATGGAAATGGGAAACCATCTCCATGGATTTTATCACTGGATTACCAACTTCAACCAAACAGAATGACGCCATTATGGTAGTGGTGGATAAACTGAGCAAGTCTGCTCATTTCATCCCCATCAAATCAACCTGCAAGGCGAAAGATATCGCACAGGTATTCATGAAAGAGGTGTTCTGACTGCACAACATGCCGAGAGAGATAATATCTGATAGAGACAGAAAATTCACTTCCAAATTCTTGAAATCACTGATGGTGGGTTTAGAGACCAAATTGTTGTTTAGTACAGCCTATCACCCTCAAACCGATGGACACAGAGAAAGAGTAAATCAGATATTAGAAGATATGTTAAGGATGGACATGATGCATCAACCTAGGAAATGGGAAGACTACCTGCCATTGGTAGAATTTGCCTACAACAACGACTACCAAGCATCCTTAAAGACGAGTCCCTTCGAGGTCCTCTATGGTAGACAGTGTAATACTCCAGTCAGCTGGAATAATCCTATAAATAGGATTTCTATTGGACCCGATATGTTGAAAGAAATGGAACATCAAGTGACATAGATAAAACAAAATCTGAAGGCTGCTCAGAGCTGATAGAAAAGCTATGCTGATCAAAAGAGAACTCCAAGAGATTTCAAAATGGGAGACCATGTATATCTCAGAATTAAACCCAGAAGGAGCTCCCTAAAAATGGGAGCTTGTGCCAAGTTGGCACCCTGGTATTGTGGACCCTTTGAGGTTCTAGATAGAGTGGGACCTGTAGCCTATCGGCTAGCACTTCCTCCCACAGTAAAAGCACATATAATTTTCCATGTTTCATTATTAAAGAAATATGTACATGATGCTAATCATATAATTGACTGGTCTGTGATCCAGGTGGAACCGGAGGGAGAATTTCTACCAGAACCCCAATGCATACTAGACAGAAAGGAAACCCCGCTATGGAACAGAACCACTGCACAGGTTAAGGTGCAATGGAAACATTTTGGCCTAGATGAGGCTACATGGGAAATGGAGGATGCCATGAGACAGGCATATCCGAGTTTGTTTACTTCTGTACATGTAATTCATGTTAGTAGCTAAGAACATCGATACGATGTTCCTTTTTAGGGGGAGGGAATTGTAACACCCTATTTCCCCCAGATTGTAACCATAACTGGACTGGCCAAGGACTATGGAAAACTCATAAATGTGAATATGTGATGTAAATGGACCTACAGGAAGAGGTCAATGAATGTGAATAACATTTTGAATCATTGCAAGACTGCTGAGAGGGGATGTGCAGAAAAGAGACCATGATGGCGGTGGAAGGCACCTAAGAAGGTGGTGTTAACTTCCACCCAGAATTAAATACTGTATTTGGACTCCACTGGCCCGGAGAACCAAAAGAGGCTCGCTGGCCCTGAAAATTAATGGCTCGCAGACTGGTAGGCGGATGGCTTGATGAGGGATGGGATGGTGAACCGCCCATCTGTAGAGCCGTCAGGCCTGATCAATGGGAGGGAAATCATGCCACATGCAACCTCGAGAGAGGATAAGGCGTATGGCAGAGGTGATTGAGGAAGGGGGCAGATGCGAGGGGAACTCTGGCAAATTGTTTTCACAGAGTGAGTGATAGCAGGGAGGAAGGATTGCAACCTTCGCTCCTATTCACTGACAGACAAAGAGATGCAAGTCCCAGAACATCGTGGTCTCAGCTCGGGGGTGGCTAGTGGTAAATATGTTGGGAGTCGCTGAGCCTACGGTTGGGTGGAAATGAGCACCCCTCTCAATAGTTGCACCCATTTCTAAAATCAATTCTGATAAGTGTTTTGTTTACATTTTGCCTCTTAAAATTCATAGAATGATATATATATGTGTATGCTCATAGACCTATGAAATTGTGAACGATTTCAGTATAAGAATGTCTATGCAGTGTTTTGATAAGAATTTATAGACATCTGCTCATAACAGAGGAATCCATGCATGATTTAAGTGGATAAATGAATCTAATTATACGTTGAATTAAGTTAGGTTTTCAGCTCGTTCTCGGAAAGATGCTTTCCCTTACCCATCTCCAGGGAGGCCCGGTATCGATCTCTTCACAGAGATTTCCTCCCTAGAAAGGTTCACCAAGAACCCAGAAAAAGGACTTTAGTGGGAAAGTTTTAATAACCCTGTACAGGGAGGAATGACCCCCTTAAGGTTTCGAGGTAGTAGCGTAGGGTTGAGTAATAGATCGATGGATGAGATCTTGTCAGAAGACCCATGGTCATTCACGACCATCAGATTGACGGAAGTAGTAAGAGCGTCATACCTCTTGTTTCAATTCCACCCATCTTCGTGAATAGCGAGGAAATCAGGATCGTAGGTTCCCTAAGGTCCATGAGAACATTTGGACTGTTGATCTTTCCACATCGATGAAGTAGTGGAAGAGTGCGCATGGTGGAATAGATCTGAGTCGTGATATCTTGAGTAGACACCCGTCAAATGTTGGATCGGGAGAAGGTGCGTGGGGGTTAAGCCTCAGGAGGAGCGCAGAGAAGGAGAAGTGATCTGAGCCGTCAGATCAGAAGCAGAGATCTTGTCAGTCGTCAGATCTGCGGAAGCTGCAGGAGGTTTAGTCATCGGGATATTGGCCATCGGGAAATCGGAGTTCTCGAGGTCATGAGAACCGGGGCTTCGAAAGTCTTGAAATTTCGAGAGTTAATCTGAGTCGTCCATCTGGATAGGACGCGTGTCGGAGATCCAGAGAGATTCGGCATAGTGGCCATCGGAAAATCGGAGTTCTCAAGGTCATGAGAACCGTGGCTTCGAAAGTCTCAAAATCCCGAGAGTTAATTTGAGCCGTCCATCTGGATAAGACATGTGTCGGAGATCCAGAGCGAGTCGGCATAGTGGCCATCGAAAAATTGGAGTTCTCGAGGACAAGAGAACCGAGACATTGAAAGTCTCAAAATCCCGAATGAATCGGGACCATCCATCTGGAAGGACGCATGGCAAAGGATTGGGCGTCGTCGTCACTTTGGCCATCGGGAAATCGGAGTTCTCAAGGTCATGAGAACTGGGCTTTCGAAAGTCTTGAAACCCTGAGATTTAATCTGAGCCGTCCATATGGAAGTACGCGTGGAAAAGGATCAGGCGCCGTCGACACTTTGTTCATCGGGAAATCGAGAATCCCGTAGACAAGTGATTTGTGCACTTTGATATCGCGATCCGCGAAAACCCCGATTAGTGGGGGCCTGCTATCAACACAGCAGAGGAGGAGGATAGTGGCGTAGTGGAGGCCAACTGTCAGTGTAACGGAGCATCGGGATTTGTACGATCGGGAATCCCTCGGGTGTATGCATTGAGGAATCACAAACCCCGTAGCCCCGACGGGATAAGGTGGTAATCACGGGGGTTGGTCACATGGACCATTGCATAGCCGGAAGGGGATAGAGCTCAGAAAAGGAGTGCATCGGGGATCGTCATATCACGAGTCCTGTGGGCATGCGCACATTGACATCATAAACTCCGTAGCCCTGACGGGGTAAGGTAATAGTCATGGGTGATGGTCGTATGGACCAGGGACCTAGCTAGGGAGAGCTAAGGCAAGGGAAGGAGCTCATTTCAAATCAGGGATTCGAGAGAATAGGGACTCTCGACAGCGGAAAGTTGGAAACCCTGAATCCCGATATTGAATCGTGGATTGGTAGTTCACTAATGCAAGTTTCTAGAGAATTCGCATTTGTGAGAAATTAACCCAAAAATTTTGATTTATGTTAGTGGGTATGTTACAGGGACAGGCATCATCTGGTGTGAAACAACATCAAACACTAGATACGCATTCACTAGGATATCGTGGTATTTAGAGAGGATCCACTTTCACTAAACCTCAGTGACCAATGCCTCAATAGCGAAATCCTTATAGAGGACCACTGCACCAGTAGCAGTGTCAACTGCAACAATAATAGTTTAGGCTTGTTCAACAGAACAGACGATGGTTCCATGATGGTGGGCCATAAAATTCTACTTCACGTACCAGGAGTATTTGACCGAAGAAATGGTGTTGAATATGTGGAGAGAGACATTACCAACGTGACTTCCTATTTGAGAGGACTAGAGCATCTAGATTAGCTAGACCCACTTCCATGGGAGATTTGGGCAAGGCCCATTAGATTCATGGAGTGGTGAATAACCATTAGGAATAACACCGATTGACTATTCTCGAGACATTAGGTATCGTCGTTGACTAGACCCTTAGTATTTTTATAGATCCAGGCACTACCAAGACTTTTATTTTTGTGCAGCGCTAAAAATAATTATGGTAAAGGGAGTCGAATAGGATGAGTTTATCTTTGTGTAAATGGTTTCGAGAGACAAAAAAAAGGTCGGAGGGAAGGTTATGGTCTGTATCCTTAACCTGAGAGAGTTTGTCACTAGGGCCAACCTGTACGTCATGATATTAGGATCTTATGACATTATGATTGGTACAGACTGGTTGGAATCGCATGAGGCGATACTCAACTGTAAGACAAAATGGTTGAGCTTGGTTGATGATAATGCCTATAGATATGTGATTGTAGGTAGGAACCAGGGATTTTCCCTAAGCTTCATCTCTTCCCTACAACTACGGAAGAGAATGTGCAATGGATTCCAACTATATGTGATCCTTGCATTAAAAAAAAAAGGTGTCGTGAAAGAACTGGAAAACCTTTCGGTAGTATGAGAGTTTTTAGATGTCTTCTGAGAGGAGTTACCATGGTTCCCACCTAAGAGGGAATTGGAATTTACCATAGACCTAAAATTGGGAATTGAACTGATAACAACAAGGCCTTATTAGATGTTGACCCCAGAGTTAGAGGAGTTGAAAATGTGACTGAAGGATTTGTTGGACCTAGGACTTATACATCCAAGTGTGTCATCATCGGGTTCACTTGTTATTTTCATATGGAATATAGATGGGTCATGAAGACTCTGCATTCACTACCATCAATTTAACAATGCAACGATCAAGAACCAGTATCTGTTTCCTAGGATTGGTGATCTTTTTGATTAGATGAAGGGTGCGATGGTGTTTTCGAAGATCGACTTGAGATCAAGGTATCAGTAGTTGTGGATAAAGGAGGAAGAAATCCCTAAGACCGCCTTTAATATGAGGTTTAGGCAATACGAGTTTACTGTTTTATCGTTTCGACTGGCAAATTCCCCTGGGGTATTTATGACTGTGATGAACGGGGTGTTCTACTAATACTTGGACAAGTTCATCCAAGTATTTGTTGACAATATTTAATATATTCTTGGATGATGGAGGATCATAACGAACACTTGCGCCTAGTACTACAGTGTCTATGAGAGAACTAATTGTTTAGGAAGCTATCGAAATGCTCATTTTATCAATCGAAAATTCATTACTTAGGGCATGTCATCTTTGGCGAAGGTATCGTTGTGGATGAAACAAAGGTCAAGGATATTATGAAATGGCCTGCACTAACGAATGGCCCAAAAGTTCATAGATTCATGGGATTAGCAAGATACTATCGACGATTTGTCGAGGGTTTTTTCAAGATAGAAAATCTGATTATGGAATTGTAGAATAAGAAAAATAAGTTTTTTTGGAACGAGAAATACGTGGAAGAATTTCAGAGGCTGAAGGATCTATTGACGAGAACACTGATACTAAAGGTCCTTGACATGGATGAGGATTTCCTGGTATGCGCTAACGCATCCAAGGAAGGATTAGGTGGAGTCTTGATGAAGGATGGTCGAGTGATCGCTTACATATCGAGAAAGTTGTGAAAGCATGAGGAGAACTATGCGATGCACGATTTAGAGTTGTTAGCCATTGTTTATTCCTTGAGAGTGTGGAGACACTACCTTATTTTATGAAAAATCAAACTAAAAATGGACCATTGTGGTTTACAACACATATTTATGCAAAGCGACTTGAATGCGCGACAACGACGTTGGTCATAATTGTTTAATGTGTACAATTTCGAGATTGCTTACATAAAAGAAACAATGAATACAGTGGTGGATTCGTTGAGTCAGAGACTACACATATTTTTGGTGATGCCTCTTCAGACAAATCTATGTGAAAATATTCTAACTTTAAAATGAAACTATGACTGGTACAAAGAGGTCCAGGATTTTATCGGACAAAACACAATGAGAGTAACAAAGTTTGAGGTATTTACCGTGGACAACGATGATTATTGATATTTAATAATCATATTTACGTGCCACCCAACCACGATTTTAGGAGTTTGATCCTAAATGAAGCTCAAAGAGCAGTGTATATGGATTATCTTTGACTCACGGAGATGAAGGAAGACATTAAACCAGTATTCTTTGGGAAAGAAATGAAGGCAGACATAGTCAACTACGTGGAAATATGTCTAGAATGTTAGTAGGTGAAGGATGAACATAGACATCTAGCAGGATTACTACAACCACATGCTATTCCAGAATCAAAATGGGAGGTCATTTTGATGGATTTCATTGTTGGATTTCCACTGATGGCTAGGAGACATGACTCAATTTTTGTGGTAGTCGACACTCTGATGGAGACTTCTCATTTCATACCTATGTCTAGGATGTATCAGACACCTGACATAGATAAATATTTCATCAGTGAGATTGTGAAGCTGCATGGCATGTCTAAGAATATTCTATCTGACAGAGGATCGGTGTTTATAGGTTGATTTTGGACTAGTTTCCAAGAGGCCTTGGGAACCCAAATTAACTTTAGTACCGCGTATCACTTGAAGATAGATGTGAACACCAAACGAACAAACCAAATATTGGAGGATATGTTGCATATGTATGTAATGGACCAACATAATATTTGGGAAGAATTATTTCCACTGGTAGAATTTGCATATAACAACAATGATCAAAGCACCATTAAGATGGTGCCTTTCGAGTTTCTTTACGGGCGACCATGTCAGATGCATTTGAGTTGGGATCAAATTTAGGATAGGGTCCTGGTGGGACCAGAAGAAATCCAAGAAATGGAATACCAAATGAAAACCATAAGACAAAGGATAAAGGAAGCGCAAGATCGACAAAAGATTTATGTTGATGCACATCGTGTCAACCGTAGTTATGAAGTTGGTGATCAACTCTTCTTGCAAGTGAAACCGCATAAGGGTTCAATTAAGTTTGGAAAGGGTTCTAAACTCTCTCCTAGGTTCATCGGACCCTTCGATATAGTGGAAAAAAAGGGGCTCATGGCCTATCAAATATACTTGCCCGATTCTTTGAGGTGTATGCAGAATGTTTTTCATGTATCTATTTTGAGACATTATGTTAGTGATCCTACACATGTTATTGAGATGGGTTCCTTGTAGGTATCAGATGAGGGTGAATTCAAGGAAGAGCCAATCCACATCCTGGACCATCGCATTCAATATCTACGACATCGAACAGTAGATCAGGTCAAGGTCAAGTGGGACAAATATAGTCCGCACTCTGTGACCTGGGAGGATGCATATGATATGCGTCAAAAATTTCCATTTTTGTTTGAAAGCTAGACATATGATATTGTGATACACTTTAGTTTGGCACTTACATACTTTGAAACTTCGGGACAAATTTTAAAACAAGAGGGGGTGTATGTAACATCCCGCTCTTGTGTGAACGAAGTGGACTTATTATTTGAGTAGACTTGCGTGCAAGTGATTTGGTTCATTATACGATTGGAGGTTTTTATTATGATTATGAGATGGTGTGGATCTAATGATAGGTTATTTTTTCTATATTTAAATCGACAAGTGCTATTGATTGGGTTCTCCTGAGTGTGTAGGACTCTGGATGTTAGAGGATGTCGATGGCATAGATGGATCTCCTTGGACTCTGGTTTGAGTCAGGGAGTGGATTGTTATGGTTTGAATGTTTTTGATATTACATATGTGATGTATCACTAGATATTATGATGTTGATTTTTATAGCTGACATGTTTTGTTGATGGATGCAGGCTGACGATAGCTTACCAAGGAGACTCACATTTGGAGAAAAGGGGTCATGCATGACAACCAAAGACATTGAGCGAGAGGTGTGGCAACAACCCTGCCACAACCTACTAGCACTCTCGTTGTGGCTCGAACTGTAGGTTAATTATTACCTAGTTCGATAAATTCATGATGTTGTCATGGCAGACTGTGGCAGTCACTCAAGATGATTCTAAGGGGTGCACAATAAGGCAATGTCCTTATTTCTTAGAGGCCCATAGTCTCCCACACTTGACAGAGTATTGACTCCAGGGGTTTGATGTTTACCAAATTCAATGGAAAGGCGAGTGGCACCCTTGGAGCATGTAGTGT
Source organism: Picea engelmannii (assembly GCA_009831015.1). Classification (NCBI taxonomy): domain Eukaryota; kingdom Viridiplantae; phylum Streptophyta; class Pinopsida; order Pinales; family Pinaceae; genus Picea; species Picea engelmannii. Next base: position 553,005 of record ML783286.1, read on the forward strand.
GTCTTGAAGGGAATGTCGCGCAAATAAAAATGGAATGCAGGTTAGTGGAACCCTTGGAGCACGTAGTGCGTCCTGAATGAGACATCGTGATTTTAAATATGGTAAGTTATTAAACCTAGTTCCTAGAAAACTATGCCTCCTTAGGACCTGTTCAAT
>ML783287.1:0-10875 GCA_009831015.1 Picea engelmannii
ATGACTCTAGCCTTGTTTGTCGCCTCAAGAAATCTCTTTATGGTCTCAAGCAAGCTCCCCGAGCTTGGTATGCCAAAATGGATATCTTTCTTATTTCCACTGGATTCTCTAGATGCCATTCTGATCCTAATGTCTATACCAAGTGTTAGTAACATTATTTGTCTAGGGCGCGAGGGGCCTTCTGGTCAGCGAATCGCATGAGAAATTCCCAAACACAACGCAAAAAGCCTCATTTCAGCTCCCCCCAAGTAGCGAGCGAGCAAAGTTTTGTCTTCAGTGGTCGAGAACCATACACAAAGAAAACCGACGGTCATCAGGTTTTCGGGGCTGTCAAGTTTCCCGGGATTTAGCAAGAGGGGGCTCCCATGGTTCAAAGCAGACTTGGGTCGTCCAATCAAATTGGGACAGGTGTCAGCCTATCGACATATTGGGGATCGGGGTTTCGGGGAACAGGGATCTCTCTGCTCATTGCACTTGGAAGTATCGATCAGTGAAACACCGAAAGCGCCTTTGGCACCGAGCCCAGGGTCTCAGCACCAGGTCATATCAAGCGAGCGGGTGAAAGGGGGACAACCCCTTTATAATAGTAAATAATATCTGGGTCGTCCATCCGAAGGACACATGGCACGTATCTACGTCGTGTCGACGTTCGGGAGTTTGCGCAGTAAGATCTCCTCGTCGCTTCACCTCGCAAAACCCCGAATCCCGAATCCCCGAAAGCGCCCAGAGTCGGGTCCATGATTTTAGTGCCTGGTCATCAAGAAGGAGGTCTGGAAGAGGGGTGCTTTCATTTTAATTTGGCCAAAGGTTCCGAATTAAGTCTCAGAAGAGGGGAACTCTGCTCTGCCAACTCTAGCTCGATGTGATTTGGATCCCGGTACCTGCTCATAATGGATAAAGGAGAAAGAGGGTGGGTGAAACCTCGCGTCACCCATTTATTGTGGAGTATGGAGGTCCCGGCTGAAGTTTACCCATGAGGGTCCGTTATACCGATTCTCTTCAGGAAATCCACGCCGAGTCTCCAACTTGCCAGAGGAACCTGCACACGCCAGTTCAACATTCAAAGGGCTCAGCTACCCCCTGGCGTGAGCCATGCTGAATTAAAGAGGCATATGACAGGGGAACAGAGGACATATTTGATTAAGGAGACGACACCCATTGAAAGCCCTAAGATGTTGCTGCTAAGCGAATTTTATGAGTATATAGGCTTAGTCTTTATATTTTGAAAAGGATCGACGGTTGAGCAGAGCTCTCGGTTGTAAAGCTTTAATGAAGCACTGATAATCTGATTATGTATGGACTTTTGAGATTTCTTGCCTTATGAATGCCAGTTTCTTTCATGTCTTTGTTTACACTGTGTTAGAGCATCTTGGAATTGGAGGATCCAGTCGATTTGTAGCTATTATAGGATGATGTTGTAATGGATCACTGTAATAGTTGCGCTGTCTCTAATAAGTTCTTGTGATTTTCCCAGCGCTGAGTGACTTGGAATTGGAGGATCCAGTCAAGTCCCCTTTCAATTTCTTGAGACCCTGAACCAAGCAGATCTTGCATTCAGAGTCTTTCTTCTGCAAACTGCCGAAAGCCTGTTGCCCAAAGTTGTTTGTTCACCTTTCTTATCAAGTCTTCCACCTGATCATCCTTTAATCAACCCACTGGCTGAAGTTGGATCATGACCTCCTTTGTCCCACACATGCTAGACCCAGTCCCTGAGTTAGAGTAATATTTCCTCGAGTCTTTATCTCGATTCGATCACCCCTTTATAAACAAAACATGACATTAAACTGATGGATGTCAGGCTCTTCTCCTGCAAGCAATCCGGGAGTGACTTCTCACGCTAACATTTATGGCGCCGTTGTCGGGGATGAAGTTGAATATTTTCCCTAGGCAGAACAACAACGATCAAATGATTCTGAAGGTGCATCAGATATCAGAATTATCAAGATTGTTGCTATGCACCTGGCGACTCCGTTGTGATGAATCCGCTGGGGAGAACCTGCTCTGTCAATTGTGGCTTTCAGAGGCAGACACACGCGGTCCCATCCACAACTGCCCCTAGCTACACCTGAAACTGATCCAGAGGTGGTTCTCAGAAAAGGAAAGGCCCCTGAAGAAGAAGCATCCACCACTGAACCAGTTAATCCACTATATCCTCCTGTGGGAACTCATTTTTCTCCTCCTCAGCTTCTTGACAGACCTATTTCTGAGGTTTCCCGTTTCCTAAATTTTGGGAGTGTTCCTGTTGAGTTTTCCTCTCCTGGTCTGGGACTGGAGGGACAAGACCTTATCACTCCCCTCTCCCCTGAAACTATGCCTTGGCGTAGACTCGGAACCACAAAATATTTCCCCACTCCTATCTTTACCACTCCTGCACAAAGAAAAACACCTACTGACTTGAGTTCGTTAGACTTCTCCTTAAATCCCCTCTTGTCTCCCACTCCACTTTGGGACTCATCCCCAGTAGCCCCATCGCGAACTCCTTCTCCTCCCAGCTCTCCTCCACCTAATATTCCTATGGCTGGTGCTAATCCCCCTTTAACTAGACTGGACGCCATAGTTGCTGCCTGATATGCTCCCTTGATCCTACCTCAACCTATGCATCCTCTCCCTGTTGGAGACTACTTGAAGTATATGCCCAAGTTCACTGGGGAAGGAGACATAACTGTCGAAGAGCACCTGGCTGCTTTCTATAGTTATGCAGATAACCTCAACATTGAGAATGAAGATGTCTGGATGAGGGTCTTCGTCTAGAGACTGGATGGTGAGGTGAGGAAATGGTTTAGAGGATTGGCTCCAGGATCTATTGCTGGGATTGAAGCCCTGGATAATTCTTTCCTGAGGCAATGGGGCGATAGGAAAGATTTCATGTATTACATGATAGAGTTCGGGTCTCTAAAGAAAATGGAAGGAGAATCCATCTATGACTTCTCCAAAAGATTCAATAATATGTATAACAAGATCCCTGCAGAGATAAAGCCTTCAGAAGCCTCAGCTAAGATTTTGTATGCTAGCGCGTTCGGCCCCGATTTTTTCCTTTTGTTGAGAGAAAGAAGAGACACCACTTTAGCTCAAATGCAAGATGCGGCCATAGAGGTGGAATCCAATGTGTTAGCAGCTGACAGACTGAGAAACAAGGCCGATGCAGACAGGAGAAAAGGAAGGTCGGAAGCCTCGACTTCTGACCCGTCGGTGCCCCACCCTCAAGTGGATGAACTGACCAGGATGGTGAAATCTCTATCTGAGGAGATGGAAAGAATGAGGGTGGAAGGGAGGAAAGCATACAAGGGCCCTCTGAACGCCGAAAACAAGGGAGGTTTTAGAAGGCCAAACAATTTTACTCCCGCGAATGTGCAAAGAGAGAAGGGAAGAGACAGAGAAGACCAGAAGATTCAGGCCCCTTTTCAAAACAATTTTGTGGCCGAGGGGGAAGAAGGAGAAATAGATGAGCTTGATCCTGAAATCCATTGCTTCAGAGAAACTCCCCCTTTCCCTCATCTCACTCAATCATCCTACGAGGAGTCTCTCATGGACAGTCAACTAAATGAACTAAGCAAGGGAGACAAGGCTAGTGGCAGCCCAGGTAGATATGATCTGAGGTCAAAGAAAAAGACTAAAGTGCCTGACGTTCCTGAGCAGTCCACCGGGACAGATAAACTTCTCGGTGAAGAAGAATATGGTCACAGAGGTAAGAGGACCCAACCCCTCTCTCCCATTATCCAAAGTCATGCTCTCGAAATAGGAGAAATCCCAAAGCTCTCATCTTCTTTTAATTTCGAGCATGAAATTCAAAAAATCAGAATCCCTGTGCCTCTGACTGAATTGATTAAACATGAAAGGTTCAAAAAATGCTTCTATGAGCTCTTACAGTCTGAGGTCTCAAGCCTCCCCACAGACTCCATCAATTTGCAAGATGAAAAGCCTGCAGTTATCCTAGGTCCTATGGTAGAAGACAGGAATGACTCATCCCCTCCCTTTTACACTTCCTTGAACATACATGACAAGGTATTGCACAATTTCTTGATGGATTCAGGGGCTTCTCACAACCTCATGCCCAAAACTATCATGGAAGAGTTAGGACTAGAAGTCACCTGAGCCTATCATGACCTCTATTCCTTTGTCTCCAGAAAAGTTCAGTGTCTAGGAGTTATCAAAGACCTGGTCGTGACCTTGTTTCAACTGCCCATGAAAAGTGTGGTCATGGACATTGTAGTGGTCGATGTCCCCCCCAAGTTCGGTATGTTGTTATCAATATCTTGGATAAAAAGACTAGGGGGAACCTTGCAGATGGACCTCACATATGCTACTATCCCAGTGTTTGGGGGAGAGCATAGAAGACTATACAGGGAAGCCCAATTGGCCTATATAATCAGCGATGAGGCCAACCCTACCAACCATCCCATTTTTTCATTAGACACTGATTTAGGATCTAGTGTGCTACAACTCACCAATGCTCCCGACCCTCCTCTTAAACTCAGAAAGCAACCCACCATTTCCCCTGAATTTCCTCCCTCCATCACCCCCACCTGGAAAATGTTCTTTGAGGGAGCCTCTTCCAGGGAAGGTGCTGGAGCTGGGGTGGTTTTCGTGTCACCTGTTAAGGAAATCATATCTCTGTCATACAAATTAGAATTTGAAACTACCAACAATGTGGCAGAGTATGAAGCTCTCATCCTGGGACTAAGATCCGCAAAGGAAATGGGAATTCAGGAAGTAGCAGTTTTTGGAGATGCAGAGTTGGTGGTTCAACAGATCATGAACACTTATCAGGCTAAGCATCCTCAACTCAGGAATTATAGGAATGAGGTTTGGGACCTTATTGACAATTTCTTCTCAGCGTTTAATATTTCTTTCATCCCAAGAGAGGAGAACACCTTGGCAGATTCCTTGGCTACATCGGCTAGCAATTTCAAAGTACCCTTGCCGCCCAAATACAAATATGATGTAGAGGTAAAATACAAGCCCTCCATACCTGACAATGTCAAACATTGGAAGGTATTCGAGGATGATCTCGAGGTCAAGAGGTTCTTGGAGACTGTCGAGGAATTTTCAGAAATGAACATTGACCAAGATGCTGTCTTAGAGGAAGAGCTCGATGGGGTAATTTTCTGAATAAGATTGCAGAGTGTGACATTGTACAACTGCCTAGCAACCATATTCCCAGAGGATTGGTTCCTTTGGAAATACTTTTTGATGGAAATGATGTATCATTAAAAGGAGAAGTCTCGGAGGAGGATGCTGGTACTATTCAGTGCAACATTGGGACCGAGGGTGAGCCCAAGTATGTCAAATTGTCAAGAAGTCTGACAAAGGAGCAGAGGTATGAATACATTAGACTTTTGAGGGAATTTGCAGATGTTTTCACCTGGACATACGAAGACCTCAAAACATATGACATTTCTGTCATCGAGCATAAAATCCCATTAAAAGAAGATGCAAAGCCATTTAGGCAGAAGCTGAGACAGATCAATCCTATGTTGTTGCCTATCATGGAGAGGGAAGTGAAGAAGATGCTTCAAGCTCAGATCATTGTACCGCTGAGATATTCGGAGTGGGTGGCTAACTTGGTGCCAGTAAGGAAAAAGAGTGGAGATATCCAGCTCTGCATAGACTTCAGAAACCTGAACAGGATCTCACGGAAAGATAATTACCCTTTACCAAAGATGGAACATATACTGCAGAGGGTAACAGGATCTTCCAGGATGTCAATGATTGACGGTTTCTATGGCTACAATCAAGTCTCTATTCTTCCCGAGGACAGAGAAAAGACGACATTTACCACCCCATGGGGCACATTCATGTACGCCAAGATGTCGTTTGGATTAATGAATGCAGGGGCGACATTTCAGCGTGCCATGGACATAGATTTTATTGGGGAAAAGGATAGATTTGTGGTCGTCTACCTGGATGACATCACAGTGTTTTCAAAATCTGATAAAGAACACCGTCGTCATCTCAGGAAGGTTTTTCTAAAATGTAGGAGTTTTGGCATTTCATTAAATCCCAAGAAGTCTTCGTTCGCCATGCAGGAGGGAAAGTTACTTGGCCACATAGTATCAGCGGAAGGAGTCAGGATTGACCCTAGCAGAGTTGAGGCAATACAAGCATTATCAATCCCGAGGTCCAAGAAGGAGGTCCAATCTTTCCTTGGTAAGATTAATTTTCTGAGGCGGTTTGTGCCTAACTTTGTTGAGGGGGTAAAGCTTATAACGACCATGTTGAGGAAAGGAAATGAAGTGAATTGGACTTCTCAATCACGACATTCCTTTGAGAAAATAAAGAAAGCGCTGACTGAAGCTCCTGTGCTTATCAGTCCCGACTACTCAAAGGATTTCCTTATTTTCTCCTTTGCCTCACCTGACACGGTGGCTGTTGTTTTATTACAGAAAAGCAAGGATGGGCTAGAGCAACCTATTGCCTATTTTAGCCGAGCATTGAGGGATGCCGAAGTCAGATATGACAATATGGAGAAGAAAGCCTACGCATTGGTAAAGGCACTCAAGGCATTTAGAATTTATGTCCTACAATAAAAAATCTTAGCTTATGTCCCCTCATCTGCGGTTAAAGATATTCTCATTCAGCCTAACCTGGACGAGAGGAGGAGAAAATGGATAACTAAGATTCTGGAATTCGACCTGGAAATAAGGCCCACCAAATTGATAAAAGTTCAAGGATTAGCCAAGATGTTGGCTGAAGCAAACTGCCAAGCTCTGGGGGTAAGTTTCATAAACGAATGTTTAGGAATTCAGCAAGGTCGACTGTCTAAAAGAGACCCTCAAAGGGAGCCCTTATTGGCTCGATGTCCTTGGTATAGGGATGTCATATTTTTTCTGCAAGAGTTGCGGCCTCCAGACGGCCTGCAAAGAAACAAAGCAAGAGATCTAAATATAGGGACAGTCAGATACTACCTGATTGATCAAGTGTTATACTAGAAAGACCCCCTGGGGGTGCTTTTAAAATGCGTGAATTCACAAGAGGCCGAAATGATCATGGTTGAATTTCATAGCGGCTTGTGTGGAGGGCACCATTCCTGGAAGGCCACAACCCACAAAATTCTCAGAGCCGGGTCCTATTGACCCACCTTGTTCGCTGATGTCCATAGAGGAGTTAGAGCATGTATCCAATGTCAAAAATTTGCAGGAAAGCAACAACTCAGGTCCTTGCCGCTAAATCCTGTGATTGTTTCAGGATCTTTTCAGCAGTGGGGCCTAGATTTCATTGGATAAATTCACCCTTCTTCCAGTGGGCAGCACAGATGGATCTTGATTGCTATCGATTTCTTTACCAAGTGGATCGAAGCTATCCCCACCAGGAGTGCTTCTCACACGGTAATCATTGGGTTCCTGGAAGACCTCATCACAAGGTTCGGTTTCCCAAGTAAAATTGTCACTGATAACGCAGCCGCTTTCGGGTCTGAGCCATTAGCCAAGTTCTGTGAGCAGTTCGAAATCAAACTGATTCACTCCACTCCATATTATCCACAGGGAAACGGTTTATCATAATCCTCCAACAAGAGTCTGATAAGGATCATCAAAATATTGTTGGAAGACAACAAGAAGGCCTGGCATTCAAAACTAAAGTTTTCTCTATGGGTCGATCGAGTAGCCATGAAGAGGTCTATCGACGTCTCTCCTTTCTAATTAGTCTATGGAGCGGAGGCTATTTTCCCCTCTCATTTAGCCATTCATGTAGCAAATTTCCTCCAAGACCATCAGGAGGAGCCTAATGACATGATCAGAAGGATTCATCAGCTAGTGGAAGTCCAGGAGGTCAGGGAGCAGGCAGTGGACAGAATTCAGGACCATCAGCAAAGAATTAAACAGGTTTTCGATAAGAAGGCCAAAAAGGAATAATTTCAGACAGGAGACCTAGTTATGAAATGGGATGCTCCTAAGCAAGACAAGGGAAAACATGGCAAATTTGAAGCCCTATGGATCGGGCCTTTCAAAATCTCTGAGGTTTTTTCAAATAACACGTATCGGTTGGGGGTTTTGGAGGGTGAAGAAATTTTTGACGGCCCAGTGAATGGGCATTTTCTTAAAAAATATTTTGACTGAGCCATCCATGGCTCCTATGTTTTGTAAATATTGTCCTTTCTGTTCTTTGTTTTACTTTTATTGTGTCGGCTTAGTAAATGAATCCATATCCCAACAACAAGGCACTGGAACTGCAAATGAGTCCTTAGAGCATCGTGGGGATGACTCTATCCCCCATGGAGCAGAAATGTTAGCGTCAGAAGTCACTCCCGGATTGCTTGCAGGAGAAGAGCCTGACACTCATCAGTTTAATGTCACGTTTTGTTTATAAAGGGGTGATCGAATGGAGATAAAGACTTAAGGAAATATTACTCTAACTCAGGGACTGGGTCTAGAATGTGTGGGACAAAGGAGGTCTTGATCCAACTTCATCCAGTGGGTTGATTAAAGGATGATCAGGTGGAAGACTTGATAAGAAAGGTGAACAAACAACTTTGGGAAACAGGCTTTCGATAGTTTGTAGAAGAAAGACTCTGAATGCAAGATCCGCTTGGTTCAGGGTCTCAAGAAACTGAAAGGGGACTTGACTGGATCCTCCAATTCCAAGTCACTCAGTGCTGGGAAAATCACAAGAACTGATTAGAGACAGCGCAACTATTATAGTGATCCATTACAACATCATCCTATAATATCTACAGCTCGAATGGATCCTCCAATTCCGAGCTGCTCTAACACAGTGTAAACAAAGACATGAAAGAAACTGGCATTCATAAGGCAAGAAATCTCAAAAGTCCATACATAATCAGATTATCAGTGCTTCATTAAATCTTTACAACCGGGAGCTCTTCTCAACCATCGATCCTTTTCATAATAGAAAGACTAAGCCTATATACTCAGAAAATTCGCTTAGCAGCAGTGTCTCAGGGATTTCAATGGGTGTCGTCTCCTCAATCAAATCTATCCTCTGTTCCCCTGTCATACGCCTCTTTAATTCAGCATGGCTCACGCCAGGGGGTAGCTGATCCCTTTGAATGTTGAACTGGCATGTGCAGGCTCCTATGGCAAGTTGGAGACTCGGCGTGGCTTTCCTGAAGAGAATCAATACAAGGGACCCTCATGGGTAAACTTCAGTCGGGACCTCCATACTCCACAATAAATGGGTGACGCGAGGTTTCACCCACCCTCTTTCTCCTTTATCCATTCTGAGCAGGTACCGGGATCCAAATCACATCGAGCTGGAGTCAGCAGAGCATAGTGCCCCTCTTCTGAGACTTAATTCAGAACCTTTGGCCAAATGAAAATGAAAGCGCCCCTCTTCCAGACCTCCTTCTTGATGACTAGGCCCTAAAACCATGGACCCGACTCTGGGCGCTTTCGGGGATTCGGGATTCGGGGTTTCGCGAGGTGAAGCGATGAGGAGATCTTACTGCGCAAACTCTCAAACGCCGACACGGTGTAGATACGTGCCGCGTGTCCTTCGGATGGACGACCCAGATATTATTTACTATTATAAAGGGGCTATCCCCCTTTCACCCGCTCACTTGATATGACCTGGTGCTAAGACCTTGGGCTCAGCGCCAAAGGCACTTTCGGTGTTTCACTGATCGACACTTCCAAGTGAAATGAGTGGAGAGCTCCCTGTTCCCCAAAACCCTGATCCACGATATGTCGATAGGCTGACACCTATCCCAATTTGATTGGATGACCCAAGTCTTCTTTGAACCATGGGAGCCCCCTCTTGCTAAATCCTGGGCAACTTGATAGCCCCGAAAACCGGATGACCGTCGATTTGCTTTGTGGATGGTTCTCGACAACTGAAGACAAAAATTTTCCTGCTCACTGCTTGGGGGGAGCTGAAATGAGGCTTTCTGTGTTGTGTTCGGGCATTTCTCATGCGATTCACTAACCAGAAGGCCCCTCGCGCCCTGGACAAGTAATGTTACTAACACCAAGAAAGTAGGAAGCCATCTCATCATCCTTGTCCTTTATGTTGATGACCTTATCCTTACTGGTAGTGACTCACAACTTTTAAACCATGTGAAAACCAGCCTTAAGAAGAAATTTGAAATGACAGACTTAAGTTTTTTGCACTATTTCCTTGGCCTCCAAGTTTTGCAAACTAATGAAGGAATTTTTCTTTCCCAGTCTAAGTATGCTTGTGAACTTCTTCATCGCTTTCACATGGATGATTGTAAACCCACCCCTTATCCCTTCCAGTCTGGAGTCAATCTTTCTACCACTTGTACTTCTCCTGAAGTTGATGCCACCCTATATTGTCAGTTAGTTGGTAGCCTCTTATACTTGACTCATACTCATCCTGATCTTTCCTATGTTGTTGGTCTTGTTGCTCGATATATGCAAACACCCGATGAAATCCATTAGAAAGAAACTAAAAGGATACTTCGCTATGTTCGTGGTACTGTTCAATTTGGGATACATTACAGTTCAAGGGGGACTCCCTTATTGGTTGGTTTCACTGATTCAGATTGGTCTGGCGACCCCGATGATCAGAAGTCTACCGCAGTTTATGTTTTCAGCCTTGGTTCAGGACCTGTCACTTGGGCCTGCAAGAAACAACAGGCTATTGCACTTTCTTTAGCAGAAGTAGAGTACCGAGCAGCGGTAAATGCAAGTCAATAAGCCCTGTGTCTTCGACAGATCCTTTCAGAGTTTGGATTCCAGCACCAGCATCAGACCAGACTTTGGTGTGACAATCAAAGTGCCATCAAGCTCACCAAAGACCCAGTTCAACATCAGCATAGAAAACACATCGAGCTACACATGCACTTCATCAGAAAGCTCATTCATGATCAAGTTATTGAAGTGCTCTTTTTCCCTACAGAAGATCAAGTTGTAGACATTTTCACAAAGTCTCTTACAGAAGCGAAGTTTTCCAAACTTC
>ML783287.1:52019-92386 GCA_009831015.1 Picea engelmannii
ATATAGTAAAAAGTAATTAAAATGAGTAAATAACTAAATTTACCATATCATTTCACACTTTTACCATTGAGTTCCAAAAACCCTCATTTTACCCTCTACATTCGGTGTCGACTTCCGGGAGCTACGAGTGATCATTTGACGAGCCGTCAGCAACATCTTGGTAAGTTCTTCATTCCTGATCTTTTCATGGTTTAAAATCTTAATTTCATTGGTTAAAAGTTTTGATTTAAGTTAGTTTTTTGAACCCTTTTTGCATGGAGACATTCTTGCAGGTGGCCCATACGGGTCCTGCGAGAAAGACTCATTCTCGCAGGTGGGACTTAAGCCTCCTGCGAGAATTTCACACTATGCATAGTATGTCACCTGCGAGCAGCGCAAAACCCAATTTTTTTTGAAATGTTTAGCCAATAAAAAATATTTTCTTCATGACTAAGATCATTAATCATGTTTGTATGTTTCTTATGCAAGTAAATAGCCACAAACATTGTGCTTGAGTGGCGAGAACGAGAACATGAGGAGGATAACACAAACGCCGAGAATCACCCTCCCACCATAGCTTCCTTAAGAGATTGTGGTCTCTTAAAATACTTCTGTATCCCGGGCATGAGAGCCCAAGTCTGATTATTGGAGTATCTAGTCCGAATGTGGGATCTGGACCAGCAAGTTTTCATTGTGGGAGCTCACACATTAGCTATTGACATCGAGGACATATATTTCTTGACTGGATTATCTAGGCGTGGGTCCTATGTCAGTCTGACCGGTAGCAGAGGTGGTGGTTTGAAAATGAGTGAATACTGCAACCAATATTGTGTACCAAAGGCCGAAAGAAAGAAAGGGAAAGTGGCAATCTGGGGAGTAACTGACTTGACTCTACGCACTATTCTCTTCACGATTGCTCGGATGGCTGGAAGTGCCGCTCCCCATATGGAATTGCAGAGATATTTATAGTATGCCATCGAATGTACTGAGCCCCGGGTATTTAACTGGGCCGATGCAGTATTGCACAGTATCAAAAAACAGTTGACTAAGTGCAGGCGGGGAGAACTGAAAAAATTTGGTTATGGATCTTTGTTAGTGTCTTTCTTCCTGGAGAGAGTCCCCGTGTTCAGACTACAGGCTGAGTGGGATATTTTGGGTCCTAGAGATCCGAGGATGTTACGATGGTGTCGGCTCATGGCCCGACACGTGGCAGGACCAATCGTCAAATATGACGATATTTTCTTTGACTGGTTGCAGAACCAGATGCTGATGGTTGACGACTACGCCTATGCCAGGTTGGATTTCCGAGGAGATCTGAATCTAGAACTTCCTGAGGATGCTCAGTGGGGAGACCTCGGTAAGAAGTACACAAATTTTCCTTTTAAAATGTTTTTGAATTTTTAACATATTTAAATGTTTTTGTTTTATAGATTTATCCGAAGACTAACACCAAATATTTGTTGATAACACAGATGTTGGAGCATATAGACCTGCTGGTAGTTCTCCTATCCAGCGACGAGGAGTGGCAGTAGCAGCAGTACCACAGTACGCCGAGGATTATCTGACAGTGGAGCAAAATTTAGAGGGCCTGACAGCCGACATTCCAGATATGACTCTGGAAGAGATTCCACGACGCGATCAACGTCACACTATAGGAGTTTCTGCAACTATGGGTCAACTTCTCCGCAGAGTAGCTAGGGTAGTAGTGTGTTACTGTGAATGTCATCCATGACATCACCTTGTAGAAGCTATAAGCTTCAAGTTTTGATATTTTTGTCTTCGGACAAACTTTTGTAAAAAACAAACTCTTTTGATCATTATATATATACAGACGGCTTCTACCGGTTTACTTTACATTGTGTGAATTGTAATGTGTTTGATTTATAAATTGTTCAAATGTCTGTCCAATACATAATTAGCCAATGCATATGTTAATGTATTCAGACGTCTGGGAATGTGATGATATTCAATGTAATCAAAATATCGTTCCAAGAGGCGAATCCGCAAATATACCCTTAACAAAGTAGGACTTCGAATAGAGTAGACATTACTTAGCTGTAGTACCACAAGCTGCGAGTCGAGTCGCACAACCAAGTGACGAATTCCAAGCGATATAGCATCAACCAATAATTCAATAACAACGCTATACTCGGCAATGTTGTTGGTTACACGACCAAGACATACACCTCGTAAAGATATAAGTTCGTTTGTTGGGGCATAGATTGCCCATGCAGTGGAAGCTAGGTTCCGAGTACTACGGCTAGCACCATCAACGAAGCCAATATAAGGTAGCGAATACTCTGACATCTGGCAATCAAACACAACGTCACGTAAGGGAAGAGACTAGATAACATCAAAAGAAAACTAAAGTAACACACACACACACAGTATGATACATAAAATACAAGTACTTGTGCACAAATGACTTATGCATAGTACTTCTTCAAGTATAACCCATTTCTGGGTTCACTCAAAGGTATACCGTCGTAATCAACTAGCTCATACGCTCCTTTTTCCAAAACTTTGCGAACAATGTAAGGGCCATGCCACATTGGTTCAAATTTCCCAACTCCTAAGACGTATTTATCTTGTTCATATATAAGAACAAGATCTCCTTCAGAGAAGACGCGAGGCTTGACATGCTTGTCATACTGTGCCTTAACACGTTTCTTCTGGGCTTCTATTACTAAAGTAGCGTCACGGCGAGTCTCGTCCAATTGCATCAGATACAAAAGACGTTCCTCTTCAGCAGAAGTATTGGGCAAGAGTTCTACAGCTAGCTTCAAAGAAGGTATCTCACATTCTATTGACAGAATGGCTTCCATGCCATAGACTAAACGAAAAGGCGTAAACCCCGTAGCGGATTTAACAGATGTCCGATATGCCCACAATGCCGAAAACAACATCGTGTGCCAACTGGTTTTATGAATTCCTATCATCCGTCGAATCATAGTTATAAGTACCTTATTGATTGCTTCAACCTGGCCATTAGCCTGTGGATAATAAGGTGATGAGCTATCATGACGAAGACCCAACTTCTCCGTAAGTTTAGACATCATAAAATTCCTAAAATTACTACCGTGATCAGTAATGATAGCCTGAGGAACACCAAAACGAGTGATGACATGGTTGAAAAGAAACAACGCTGCAGTCTTTCCAGTAATATCGAATGTTGGCATCGCCTCGACCCATTTTGTAAAATAATCAACAACTACAATAATATAACCATGCCCCCCGATCGAGTGAGGGTGACATGTCATGAAATCAATGCCCCATTTTGCAAAAGGACCAACTGAGACCACAGGATGAAGGGGAGCAGGATGCGACTGAATTTTCTGATTGTAGGTCTGGCAGGCATGACACTTCTGAACAGCAGTAATGCAGTCATTGAACAAGGAAGGCCAAAAATATCTTGCACGTAAGATCTTCTGGGCAGTAGAATACCCAGACATATGACCACCACATGCTCCAGAATGGCAGTCATTCAAATCTTTCTCGGCTTCGTCAAAATTCAAACAACGCCGAAAAACAGAGTCAATGCCTCGACGGTAAAGAGTATCTCCAAGGATAATATATTGACGTGCTTGATAATGGATACGACGACGTTCGGCGCTAGACAAAGCAGGCCGGAAAGTTTGATTTTGGAGATATATAATGATATCTCCATACCAAATATCATCAGTTTTGATAAGGAAAAGCGATTCATCAGGTAATGAATCGACTGCTACATTTTTCGTGGCAGAGTGGGGAAAATCACAAATTAACTCAGCAAAAAATAAGGATTTCTTCGACGTGGTGCGATCGAATTCCAAGTCGAACTCCTGGAGAATGACAATCCACTTGGAGTACTTGCCCCCCAGCAATTGACGTGTCAAAATATGTTGCATGGGGTTACAATGTGAAATCACTGTAGTTTTCCTGGAGAGAATATAATGGCGAAAACGTTGAACCGCTTGAACAGCAGCCAAAGCCAGTTTTTCAACATGTTGGTACTTGATTTCCATTGAAGTGAGACTTCGACTCAAGTAATAAATAACATGTTCATCATGTGCATCATCCTCCTGAATGAGAACCATGCCGATAGTATACTCGGAAGAAGCTAGATAAAGAAAGTAATCCCGACTATAATCAAGAGGAAAAAGAAGTGGAGCTTTTGTGAGGGACAACTTCAAAGCTTCAAAAGCGTTTTTGGCAACTTTATCCCAAACAAACTCTAAACCTTTCTTTAGAAGACGTGTAAAACCACGAGTAATCTCGGCGTAATTAGGGATGAAACAACGAAGAAAGTTTGCTTTCCCCTGCAAAATTTGTAACTGGATCAGCGAAGAAGGAGGAGGGAGATTAAGAATCGCCTCGACCTTAATAGGATCTACTCGGATCCCTTGATGTGAAACAATGAAACCAAGAAGACGGTCGGACTCTACGCAAAAGACACATTTATGAGGGTTTAAACGAATGCGATAGAACCAACAACGAATGCAAATTTCTTGGAGATGATTGGGGTGATCGACTCGGCGTAAAGAATGAACTGGAAAGTCGTCCAAATAAGGTTGAACGATATGCTTTATATCGTGAAACGCATAAGACATAGCACATTGAAACGTTGCACCTGCGTTCTTAAGACCGAAGGGAAGTTTTCTATAGGTAAAAGTACCCCAAGGAAAAATAAAAGCAGTTTTATGTTGGTCCTCAAGAGCTATGTTAATTTGATTATAGCCAGAGAATCCATCCATGAGAGAAAAGATTTCACTGTCGGCACAGTCATCGACGATCTGGTCGACGAAAGGGGTTGGAAAGTTGTCTTTCGGACAGGCTTTGTTAATATCCCGATAATCAACACAAACACGTATACTACCACCTTTCTTATCAATCGGTACAGGGTTGGAAACCCATTCTGTCAAAGCCACAGGATAAATAAAACCGTCTTTAAGAAGTTTTTCAACTTCGAGTTTGATAGTTGTCGCTTTATGTGGATGGACAGGACAGAGGCGCTGCCGGACTGGTTTAGCTCCGGGGTACATTTTTATCTCATGCACAACAATAGTCGGGTCAATACCTGGCATCTCTTCGTAACTCCAGGCAAAGATATCACGAAATTCTTTGAACAAAGCAGTGTAGGTGACAATTTCCTCTGGAGAACACGAAGCTCCAATGTGAACATTTTCAACTATCTGAAGTTTAACTGAAATATCAATGGGTATCATGGGAGAAATATTACTGAGGTTCCCTTCCGCAAACACATCACGTGTAGATCCGGGAACGATCGATATGACAACAACGGTCGACGAAGTCGAAATCCGCTGGTAATTCTCAAGAGTGTGTTGTTCCAGAAATAGTATGGAACGATGATGGCCATCGTCCCAAGGTGTGTCATCCATGACAGACATGATCATATCGTCAGTGGGAAAGATGGCACGGAAAGGATTAGGAGACAACTCATCAATAGAGGGTGTAGAAGGTGTTGTCGATTGAATCGCATGATAAGCAGACTCGACCGGACTTAACGGCATGACGTCGCCGAAACGAGTATGATCTCCAGGATCAGGGACTATCCAAGGGTCGGCAGACATAAGAAGTTCATGAGGTACAATAGAGATCATATTAATAGAAGCAACTGACGGGCATGGAATATCGGGTGGTGGTGGTATGGGGAAAGTACCCATTAACGAAGAGTCTTTTAAAAGACCGACTCCAACATTCTCGTAACCCAGTGGGGTTTTAGCTATAAACGGCACGTTGCCAGTGCGAGTATCGGAATTAAAGAAGGCAAGTTGATCAACCGTAATGAACTTTCCTTGATGAGGAAAATGGACTACAAGGAAAAGTGTCGACACAACAACACGCATAGAATCTACCCAACTATGACCAAGTAGAAGATTATAATCCAGGGGAGCATCGAAAACTTCCACTTCAACTTGGACCGTCTTACCTTCGAGAGTAATAGGCAACAATGGAAGAACACCGTAAGGCTTAAAAATAGATCCATTGAAGGCTCTCAAAGTATTTTGTGATTCATTTAAAGGAGGAGAGCCAATGGATTTCCAACAAGTAAAAGACATTACACACGTAGAGGCACCCTCATCAATAACAGTTCGACAAATGTTCTTGTCAGCGACAACAACTTGTAATTGAAATGCAAGCTGTGGGGGTAACCTTGGAATATGATCTTCCAAGTAAAAGACTATGAGATTCGTATCTGTAGGATCAATTCCACCTATAACTTTCAACATGGCCCTTCGTTGTGCAGGGCAAGACTGAAGGACTTCAAGGGAAGACATCGTTGAAGGTGCTTGGGCCAGATATTCGACAATGCTATAGTTCTGGGCTGCACGAGCATGAGGATTAAATGCCTATTTCTTAACGACACCTTTTAGGGGTCGTAGGACTGTATCAGACCTCGGTCATTCGAGATGAAGAGGACCGTTGGTAGGTGGAGTCGGTGGAGAGGGTTGTACCAAAGCAGGAGGTAAATCGTCAACCTTCTCCTTAGATGGAGAATAATCTTTGGCTCTAGTGGCGATGGCAACGTCATTGTTCTTAGAATCACCGGTGCACATCAAAACATATGATGTCGTAGAAGTAGAGGGTTGGTCATGGATGACCAACGAGGCCTGTTGCTGGGACAGGAAGGGTTGGGACAAGACTGTCGGCGTAGAGGGTTTCGACGTTCCTTGAAGGAACTTATTAACTTCGACACGTCTAGGACAATCCTTCGTGTAGTGATCATCACCACAGATAAGGCAAGGGTAACGTGGTTTGCGTTATACTGATCTTCAACAGGAGGGGTTTTAGTGTGCTCATTTTGATTATTATTTTTACTCTCCTTATTCTTACCTCTCCCTTTCTTTGATTTATTTTTACCGGTCGACATAGATTGAACAATGTTCACCTAAGAGGTTTTACCGACAGGAGGAGCAGGAGACAGAGCACTTTGAACATTCGAAGAATTAGATTTAGGGGTTGTAGTTGAAACGAAATGTGAGTGGGTATGAGAAGTACCAATCACACCATCAACTGCATGCGAGGCAGCTGGAGCAGTTGAAGTGCTGGAAGTACCAGGACGAGGTAGTTCAGGTAGTAAATCGTAAAGTGTTCCCGTTTGCGAATAAACGAGATCAAGATACTGAGCGCGACTTATAGCCTGCTCCTCTGTAACAATGCCACCCATAGAAATTTCTTTACCGATTTCATTCACGAAATATTTCGTAAACCATTATGCCAGTAACTGATCAGGGAGTTCAAGTTTGATGAGACATCGTCTCCTTCGCCACTCATGAATATGATCCGATATATGAGTTCCTTTAGTTTGTTTGAAAGAATTCAAGATCTCAGTCCCGGTATCGTAATGGATTGGTAACTGGTAATGTGTGAGAAAAGTCATAGCTAGGGTGTTTAAATCAGAAAAGAAACCTCGTGGCAATTCAATATACCACTTCGCAGCTAAACCGGTAAGGGTCCGTTGAAAAAGACATAGACGAATGGAGTCATCCATCAGCGAGTTGGATGAACACCATAAATGAAAAGTCATGACATGATTATTTGGGTCCTCTCCCACCTTGCCATCGAATTTCGGAATATCTAATGGAAGCTTAGCAGGAATAGCAGGCCATTGGGGAGAGTGACGAATAGGATCATTTAGAATCCTAGACAAATCTGGCAAATCCAAAGTAGCAAGAAAAGGCAACTGTCGGTTTACTTGTGGGTACTGGTGACTTTGGGGTGGAAGCCCTATCGGCAAACTAGTAGGACCGTAAGAAGACTGTCCATAGAGGGATGACCTTGGTTGATTCGGTAGTGGGCGGATAGGGTATTAGCCCCAAGGATTGTAACCTTGAGTTTGAGTAGGGACCTGAGGCTGAGTAGTCTGACCCGAACCCCAAATAGGATTGGTTACACCTGGATAAGGTTGGCCGATAGTAAGGGTGGGTTGTTGCCCCCCAGCATTTTGAGGAAAATTTTGTAGAAGCTGATTCCAATACTGGGCCAATTCAGGAGGTATATTTTGTCGAAAAGGTGAGGCCAGTCCCCCTACTGTAGGTACAATCCCACCCGGAAGTTGTGTTCCAACCGTAGGTTGCGTAGTAACCGTGTTGTGTCCGGGAAAAGGAAAAGGAACCGTACCACCCTGTCCACCAACAAGAATCTGCAAGTTTGGTGCAACAGTCAGGATAGTGCCACTAGGATTAGGATTACCAGAAGGAAAATGAGGGAGTGTCGGGATAAAACAGGGAATAGGATGCCCAGGAAAAGGAGGACCACCTGGAGAACCGGCTGGGGTTTGCGGAGGTGTTGGATTAGAAGCATTCAACAAAGCATTCAATGCATGGTAACCAGGAGGTAAATTTGGGTTAGCCTCAGGCATTCGCTGGGTATTGATAGGAGCAAGGGTAGTTGCAGGAATTTCGGTTTGGACACTCGTAGTATTCGCGAGATCGGCCATCTCAGGAGGGAGAACAAAATGGTAAGTGGTCGCTACAGGTGTAGTTTTTGTCTCAGGAGATACTGGGGGGTTGATTTCGTAAACCGGAGGTGACTCAGTACCGAAAAGGACTCGTCGAAAATCACCCGACCAAAAAGGGTCTTGGCCTACTACACCAGAAGAAGGCCCAACGGCTGATTCAGAAGATGTAACAACTGCTTCTTCAGAAGGATTTAATTGCACAAAAGGTCGTTCACCGCAACGAATGCGATAGTCCTCTCTAGTATTGGTAATTCGAAAATCTTCTAGAGAATCAGTGCATTCTACTCATGGAGGTGCTGTAGAAACGTCTTGGACTTCACTCTGATGAGGGGAACCTTCAGGGGTACCCTCAGGTGTCGCCGTATGCAAGGGTTGTGAAACATCCAGATGTTCTGGAGATAAACCTTGCATTCTACGTGAACGTCGTGGGGGAGAAATTGTAAACAAGTAACAAGCTCCACAAATAAAATCCTATGGTCAACTTCGAGAAACACACAACACACACTAGTAAAGAAAATCTAGGAAGCGATCACCAAGAAAACAATACCTTCTAATTCCGAAGCCACTAGTTGGTGATGAAATCCAACGTCACAACAAAAAGACGAGAAGGGGTGGGGCTAAGGTGGAAAAGTTATGCTGACGACCTGCTTAACGGACTTACACCCTGGTGCAAGCTCCCACACATAATCGTGGGTATACCCTCCAAGGAGCCTGAGTGAGTCTGGCCAACATCAATTCCAGGTGCCATGAAGACTTTCCCCTCCACAGTCACCTTGGGTAAGAACCTAGAGAGATAGGCCACTAAGGTCACCACAAACAACAATAAAACCTGGGGGAACAGTCGTCAGTCTGATCCACACGCAAGGGCAGGGTATCTAGCCCGAAATCAACTCAAAGGCTTCCACTCATCATTGTGGGTATACCTCGGAGTGATCCCCGTAATATGTGCAATCTCTACACCGATGTCAACAAAACAGGGTTAGTAACTCTGCCAACACTAATGCGACCTAGTGTTTGACCCTTGTGTTAGAAGGGATTCCCAGGACAATATGTTGCCAATGGAATTTTAACACTCCCTAACTAAAGATGCTATTGTGTGTTTTGATCTTTTGGAGAGTGTATCTCTCTTCCTACTCCAAATCACTAGCCTAGCTAAATGTTGGTGTAAAAGAGCCCTAGAAAAAGTTACTAGATAAATTTTAAGATTACGCAATGTTTTAAGAGCTGTTGTTTACTCAAAGGTAACGGAAGTGAAACTCATGTTGTATGACTCTGACCCAAATAATGCAAGGATGATGGAGAAATATAACACTTTTCATTCCATGAATCCTATTTATGGGAGAGAGAGAAAATTTTCCAAGTCAACCATGTACTACAATGCAACACACAATTTCCTTTCAGATGTCAATGCAAACAATCATTTATCAATGAAAAAGCTTTATATGTCTTTTTCAAATACTTCAACCAACTCTAAAATTTGATTTTTTCAATGTTTTCTAAAATACAAAATCTTGAAAGAAAACTTGTTGTTCACTTTCCAAGAATAACTCTCACTATGTCGATGAGGATACAAAAATCAAATCAATGAACAAGCAAATAAAAACCCAATCAATTCTTTCAATGAAAGTAAAAACAAAGAGAAAACCAATGAGTCTTCTCAATGCAAATGAAAACGTTCTTTCAAACCAACAAGAAAATGAGAAACACCAAACACTTAACTCTCAACCAATCACTGGTTCTCAGCCAATCAGACACACTCAACTCCAGAAGTCAGAGAGAATGAATTTCCAATAAGAGCCAAGAAATGAAAGTCAAGCTACAAAAGACAAGAAACACCTTGAAACCCTAAAACAGTTCAAGCATGCAAACTAAAGCAAGAGATGTATCAATCAATGATCCAATAAGCCTATCAGAGGTGAATCAACTGATTTGAGCAATCAAAACTCAAATTCAAAATTTTCAAAAATCTTGCTCGCAGGCAGGCAGTGTAACATAGTGTGAGAAGATAGAATTCTCGCAGGACACCTTGTAGCAAGGTGCGAGGTGTTTTCACTAGACCCTATATGCAGGGTGCGAACTTGACCAGTTCTCGCAGGCTGTATTTAAACGCAGTGCGAGAAGTCATGAAGATGACAATTTTTTTGAAAATGAAGGCAAAATTGACAAAGGCTTATAGACCCAGAAGGTCTCTCAGGATATCCTGAGGACTCAGAGACTGATAAAACAAGAGAAATATGAAACTAGAGCAAATGGCCACAGAAAAATACAAAAAGCCACAAAAAAATGGGATTGTCCCCAGTGGAGTCACCAATTTTGTTTCAGGATTAATCTGTAAGTGCGGACACAAACTGATCTCCCTAGATCCACCTGGATCTAGAACAAAACAGGACAGAATAATACTCTTTCCCTAGACCTAGACTATTGAATGAACTAGGAGGCAAGGATCATGAGCATACCTTATGAACGCTTCCTTGGGTCTCTGTTGTTCCAAGCTTCGCTCCAACGCTCTTGTGTCGTTCAGATCACAACAGTACAAACCAATCGAAGTGAAGGCCAAGCAATATATTCAATAACTAATCTATACATATGATCAAGGAGTTATGTAATAAAGTGACATCAGCTTTATGGGAAAGGGACATATTACTGTATTCAATTGATAGAAAGTGAAAATTACAACCTGAGCCTTGATGTTGTAGATCTCCTTTCGATGGCTCCTAGCTCTGACACACACACTTGCTCATGCATGAAGAAGATCAACCACTTTTGGTAACCTTGTTGGTGACTCTAACTGTTGTAGCATCATTCCTTCATACAATCTTGCACTAATTCTCCAATCAATCTCTTGCTAGTTTTCTTCTAACCTTTTCCATAAGTATTCCCCTCAATATATAGGAGAAAATAGATTAGTTACTTGGATAGGAATGATCCCAAGATATCAGGAAAACCAGTACTTAGATAACCATTTGAATGCCAACTCATCCTTCTAGAAGATTCCCTTCTAGAAGGTTCGAGAATTTATCTTTTTCCTTCCTTTAGAAGATGTTCGCACCCTGATAGTTAGGTACAGTGCGAGCCCCTCGCACCCCAGCTTAATGCAGCCTGCGAAAATCAAGCATTCTCGCAGGAAAATATATAGGTAGCTGATCCGAAATCGGATCCAGGAGCCTGTCAGGGCATGAAAAATGCTCAAAAATGAAAGTGCTCGGAATTCGACGAAACCAACACCATGACGTCCGGCTCGTCTTCCTGATTCCGGTGGTATATTTATTTTCGCAAACGGAGTCCGTATGGAGAAGTTATTGAGGTCTGTTCGCCGAGCCAAACAGGCAAAATTTTGATGCTGACTGGACATGTCGTACAACTGACGTGGCAGGCCGTACAACTGATGTGGCGGCCGTACAGTGATGTGGCAGGACCATACAGGACACGTGGCAGCTCCAAGGCATGACACGTGTCATGCATTTTTGGCATTTTCAACCTACGGTTGGACCAATTGGGAGGTGACACGTGTCACCATTGAAAGGGTGACACATGGCACATGCTGACGTCAACAGCCTATGTGGCCCAGCCTACGTGGCCCGAGATGACGTGGCAGGTGTCAGCGTATGGTACAGACTACGTGGAAGTGATGTGGGCCAATTAACGGTTGACACATGGCATTATTGGCGGCAAATGATTGAGTGCCACGTGGCCCAATCATGGGCTGCCACGTGGCACCCCAATTTTCACTAATTGGCCTTGGGTTCAAAATTTTTGGGGTCGACCGGATTTGAACCGGTGACCTCCCCGCATACAATGCCTTCACAAGTTTATGCTAGCCACGGTGCCGCTGCGTGTCCGTTGTATATGAAATGGTTTTAAAATGCATTTGAATTGAAGGTTTGTAATATTCGGCGGGGGTGTGGGGGCCGGGGCTTAGCCCCGACCCCTGGTTTTATGCCACTCCATATGACCTTGCCAAGAGGGGCCGCACCCAGGAAAGGGGGCTAGCGCCCAATATAGTTATAAAGTGGGTATTATAACTAAAAATTGGTTTTTTAGTTATTATTTAAGCCTTTTTAATGTAATTAATCCATTTTTAAGGGTTATTGGGCATTTTTAGAGCCTAAATTCGTGGAGGAAGTTGGAGAGGGAAAACTAACTCCCCAACTATTTAACCAAGGTCATTTTGAGGCCAAGGACACAGATTTGGAGAGCATTCAGAGAAGAGATGCTGAGGCAAGGCCAAGATAAAGCCAGTTTGAGGCAGAGGAGTTGTTGAGGTAGAGATGTTGTCGGACGATTTCTGAGAGTTCCGTATATCTGTTTCAGGTGCCGTAAGTTGTGAAAGATTCTAGAGATCATGGCGAACAAGACCAGATCAGTCTAGGAGCCAATCAGCAATTGTAAAGATGTACTAATAAACTTTCAAAAATAAATCAAGAAGCCTCCCTCACAGAGAAAAGGCCCGGAGACGTAGGCAAAGTTGTCGAACTCCGTTATCAAACTTGTGCATTATGGTTTGCTGTTTTCATTCCATTTCAGATTTGCAATTATGTTGATGGATGTATAATTCGTTTTCTTTTCTCGCTCTTTCATTAAAGTTTCCCAATGGTTAATAAATGCATGCAAATAAAACTCAACCATAGTCATTTCGAAAAATCCTGACGGATCAGTAGCCTGCGAACTTCCCTTAAAAATATGATTTCTGGAAGCAGACAAAGGTAACTTTTCTCAGGAAAGTGTTCTAGTGAAGGGCTTGATTTTTCCATCATCATTACATCATTATGAAGACCAAAATTGTGGATAACAGTCACCAACCACTACAATTCATGCTAGGGGCATTCATACAATTGAGAATCCTAGACATGTAAGACATAATCCCAAGTTCCTTTGTAGGGTTTTCAAAGGAGATCACCTTACTCGTTTGTGACCTGCTACTATTGTGGTACAAGAAGTGTGGTCCTTTGTTGGAGGCCCTTCAGGTTCTGATTCATATTTGGCTTCCCAATCTTCTTTGTTTGATACAACAGTCATGTCGATGCAATATTCGACTGACACCCCTCTTCCTTTAGGGGTTGATGCATCCCTTGACCTTGTTGTCTTGCATCATGTTCAACCAACGGTCATGTCGATGAAATCTTCGACCGATCACACTCTTCTCTTGGAGAGTGACAAGCCTAAGGAAGTGACATTGCTGATGAAATATTCGGTAAGTACCACTCTTCTTTTGGAGGGTGATGCATCCTTCAGCCATGTCCTTATAATTTCTAGTTATGTACCTTCCACTCTCTTTGAGTATACTCCCTCTAATTCCTACGGTGGTTTCCTTTGATTGGAATGATCTTGTAGAGCCTCAAATTCCTTCTTCTACACCCTTCTAGATAAGGGGCATTCTTTGATATATTGTAGATAAGGTAACCTATGCAAGTATTTTATCCTCCTCGACTTGGAAAGATTTGGGTTTTACCAAACTTGTGTCATCTCTTCATAAGTTGTTGATCTTTCACAGAAGTCCTGCATGGGGGCCTTGGCCTCCCCCATTATATGTTCCTTAGAACAACATCCACAAGTCTGATTTAAGCTCTTTTCTGACTCGTCTAGAAAGAGAAAAGATTGCCAAGTGAATTTGTCCCTTTCACACTCGTTAAATTGGACTTGAAAGGTCGTGAGTATTAGTTAAGATATTTTCCAACTCGTTTTCAAAGAGAAAATATTGTCGAGTGAACTTGTCTCTTTCACACTCATAATTTGGATTTGAAAGGACATATGTTTGGTACATGTTTATCCCTTTTTCAAATGAAGTAGACTAATATTATGAAAAAGGACATTTTTCGGCGTCAAGTTGTGATTGCATCTCATTCCATTTCTTGTAGTATTGAGCATATAGTTGATTCTCAGTTTGCGTTATAAACTATTTTCCTCAACATTTTTTCATCCTCAACCAAGAAAAGCCTCATTGATATCCTTCTCAATTTGATACCATATACCCAGGAGGGAACATTCCCCCAAGTGTCCACCTCCTGTATGAATCTCCTTGCATTGAGCATAGGTATGTTCCACTACTGGAACTAGTTTTGCTTACTTGCAACACTCGTTTCCTCCTTTGTATCATAACATTCATCATTCATCATAGAACAAAGTTAATGAGTACATTTTTCATCATAATTTTGGGTTTAGCATGGCCTTAGGAAGCTGAGCTCATTACAAAGAGTCTTATCTATCGACTGGTTACTCTTCCAGTCCTTATGGAGAATTGCATTGATACCTCCTGCATCTCATGGTTTCATCATTGAGTCTATGCTACTGGAGTATTCCATATGCCTCATGCTCTTGTTCAAAGGAATTCTATCAACCTATGTCGACCATTTCTCAGAGATATTGACTTTGCATGTCAGCCATACCATCACTTTGACTCAGAATCACATGATAATGTGGTCCTATCATGCACCCTGGTCCTACTTTCATCATTGGTAGGTAACCTTGAACCCAACAGTCGACATTTCATCATTAGTTGCTGACTGGGTGGTTTCCCTTGTGTTCAATGAAAAGACATCTATTCACACATTAGGATTCATGCAGTGTCTTGGATGCCATTATCCTTATCGTTGATTTCCTCACCTTTGTCAACATTTTTCCTCATTGGCTGCTATTCAGAGGGTATTTTTTGTGTACCACTTGCACTTGGCACATGAGAAAGATGCACATGGTCGTTGGTTCGTGAATATGTTCTTCGTCCAATTTCTTCCAAATCATGAAGCTCCTTCTTTGTACCTAGTGTTGAATGATGAGAGATGCCTTAATGCTCTCTTTTCAGCGGGTCTCCTTCCATCGAATTTAGATTATCTATTATGGAAACGAGACCTAGAGTCTTATGAGTACCTTAAGGCTTCCAGTCATTAGTGGTAGGTTCTCTCGCCATCGACAGTTGGGAATACATCAATGTCTTCTGATCGATGGATTCTTTAGGTGTTCGACACCGACTCCTTTATTCACACTTGTAATAATGTACTCGGTGCCTTGACACCTAATTTCATTATCGGTAGGTTGTCTTGTGTTTGTTAATGATATACCTTAATGAACGGTAATCAAATGATGTCTCATTGTGTTTGAACTCAACTCCTTTATTCACATGATGTAGACTTGCACATTTGGCAGATTGTGTAGACGACTTGAAGACATTAGTATATGGCCACATCTTTCCTAAGTTGTTGCTTACTTTTCATTAGACCAGTACCTATATGACTTCAGTGATCATGGGAGATCAGATTGTACTCCATTGTATACATATATCTTTAGATTGGTTTTGAGACTGGTTCTACTGGGCCTTGTTCGTGACTATAACAACCTTTGGCATGTAACCGCATTTGTATTTGCCTACTCATGGCCATAGACAGTTGTTTGGTATATTTTCACATGGATCTACAGTGTAATTCAAATTGGCAGCCATGTATGAAAATTCAGTGCATAATTTAATGAGAAACTAGTTCTTCCAGTTGGTTCTCCATCACTCCACTTTTGGGTTTTTTTATAATATATTTCGACCATCGTAGATACTCCTCTGACCTCACACATTAGGGGGCATTTGTTATATCAATATTTTCCTCACCCTATGCAATATTGCACAAAAGTCCTTTTTCCATTTCCCTATGCAGACTTTTCATTCCTTTTTTCAAATCCCAAAGCTAAAAAATACATTTTTTCCACATGTACGCACCTTGCCTACTATACAACATGTGTATACGGAGGCTGCACCACTACAAAATGCATACATTGCGATTTGTTCCCAAAAATGAAAAATGGTGTCAGGTTTCCATGTCACGACATGAGATCTATGATCCTTGGACTTCCACATACTAGAAACATTTCGACTTGGCTCTTGAGTTCCATTTTAAGGATATAAATGGGCCAATTTTGAGCTATGGAAAAGAGGAGAAGAATTCAACTTTGAGAGCAAAGTTACTCTAGAGAAATTATTTACTTCATATTGAGTCTACATCCCTTTGTCCTTTAAGTCTGAATATAATGTTTAGCCCCCAAGCTCTTCCCTTATTGAATGAGAACTTCATTGTCTCTCTTCTATGAGCTTGCCTTTGATGGAGGATTGAAGTGGTGGAGGCCCATATGGAAGGAACTTAGTTTCTCGGTTTCGAACCATGCCGACATGAAAGTCTGTAACTTTTTCACTTATGTTGATCATATATTAATAGAAATACTCTTTTCCCATCCAATTGATATATCTCAAATATTTTAATTATTATCCATGGGATTATTTGTTATGTATATTAATAGATTATGCTATCTAATGTGCTAGCATCATATATTATCACCATATGGTTGCTTTTCTTGGTTGTTGAGAACTAGTTGCAGGTATATTTCTTTGGGTCAAGTTCTCAACGATGGACTTCATCGAACACATGTACGAGGTAGGCATTTTATCTTGTCTCGCTAGCATATTTGTTTATATAAAATACTTGAGAATAGATTTGATTTCTGAAGTCATTTTCATCAGTTGTTGGTTACCCTAGCCATAGGGATATTTTTCTCGTAACAAAGAGCCCCTGGAATAACATTATTGATTGTTTTTCAAAGTAGTCATTGGTGGCTGAGTTGAAATCTTGTGAATCAGATGTGGGTTCCAAATCTGAGTCAGAACCAAAATGGCGGAGATGGATCATTGATTCAAAACCTAGTGCCACCATTACTACCACCAAGATCCATCCTGGTGAACCTGATGAACCAGAGGAAGGCGAGTGCCTCTTTCATTCAGATATGTGGGTGAAAGGCACCCCATTGAAATTCAATGTTGATAAAGGTATCCATAAGAACCTCATTGCAGCAAAGGTCATCAAGCAACTATGCCTACCCACAACACCCCACCTACAAACCTACACCATTGGATAGCTCCATCAAGGAAGCGATATTTGAGTTATAAAACAATGTCTCATATTATACGACATCAAGCCATTCAAAGATGAGGTATTGTGTGATGTTTCTCCCCTTGAAGTTTGTGTTGTTCTTTTGGGCCAACCTTATTTATGGAAATTGCATGCTCTATATGAGTCTAGGCCTCGCAGTTCTATTATTACTTTGAACATGAATTGTAAATGATACTCGAGGTAGTCCCACCTAGTGCTATTTCCTTGATCTCTGCCAAGCAATGCAGGAAGGTAATTTCTCAGACCGGGAAGTTTTTCTTCTTGATTCTCTATCAAAGTGAGCAAAAGGTTGTTTTTGCATCCATGGCCTCTGCGACGAACCTCTCCATGCTACAGAAGCAAGTGGATAAGGTCGTGGAAGAATAAAAAGACATCTTCTCATCACCTACTGGGGTACCTCTACACTGGCAGGTCAATCATCTCATCGATTTGACCCCCGACACAATGCTACCCAATGGGTCAGTATATCGCCACTCTTTGCTAGAAAATGAGGAGATCAAGAGTCAGATCCAAGAACTTCTCCATAAGGAGCACATCCAACCCAGATCATCACCTTGTGGAAGCCCAATTGTTCTAGTGTAGAAGAAAGAGGGGACCTGGTGACTCTAGATTGATTATCGAGCCCTAAATAAAATCACATTTAGGAAACAATACTTGATTCCTCGAATCGACGAAAACCTTGATCAAATAAAGGGGGCCAAATACTTCAGTAATATTGATCTGAAGTTTGGCTACCATCATGTCCCAATAAAATAGATAGATGTATGGAAAATTTCCTTCAAGTCAAAAGAAGGTCTTTTTGAATGGTTGGTCATACCCTTTGGTTTGAAAAACACCCTAGCAAATTTCATGAGGATGATGGATGATATCTTGCAGCCTTTCATCAATTCTTTTTTGGTGGTGTATCTATATGACATCATCATCTACAAAAAGACTTGGCCATAACACTTGCATCATATTCATCAGGTTCTACACACTCCTAGGCAACACAAGCTATATGCCAACTTGGAAAAATTCTCCTTTGGCACAGACAGGGTCCAGTACCAAATATATATTGTTGTTGCACATGGTGTGCATGTTGATCCAGCCAAAATTCAAGTCATCCGTGAATGGCCAACCCCAACCACTCTCACAAAGCTTCAGGTATTCTTAGGCATTTCCAATTTATATCGTAGGTTCATGTTGGGATTATCCGATATTGTATGGGCCCTCAACCATGTAACTAAGGGTGGTGGTAAGGAAAATTTTGTGTGGGGCCTATCCCAACAAAAATAATTTGATGATCTAAAACAGTGCGTGTGCTCAGTGCCATTCCTTTCATTACCTAAGCCACAACAACCCTTTGATATTGTGACATATGCTTCAGACTATGTTGTGGGCACAGTCGTCACTCAACACAACCACCCCATGGCCTATCATAGTGAGACTCTATCATATGTTGTCTGTAAGTACCGTACTTATGGAAAATAAATGTACTTCATTGTGAAAGCGTACCACCAGTGGAGGAATTAAATTATCGGTAAGGAGACATTCATCCACACTGATAATAAGTCGTTGCAGTTCATACAAACACAAGGAAAATTGTAGAATGATCACCATCAGAAGTGGTCCACATATTTGTAGTAGTTCCACCTCAACATCAAGTATAAAATAGTAAGCACCAATAGAGTCGTTGATTGCCTCAGCCAACCTCCAGTCGTGATAGTCACCAAAGTTCTATACTCTTGCAACCATGATACCTTCATATGGCCCCACCTCTATGAGACAGATCCTGACTTCGCCAACACCTACCAGATTTTGGGTGCAAACATAACTGTCAATAATTTCCATCTTCAGAATGGGTTGTTGTTCCATCTAGTCCATCTCTGCGTTCCATCAAGCAAGCGGGTGAAGATTATTTGGGAATCCCACTACAGTTGGGTGGCAGGACACTTCAATGTGGAAATGATAGTGGCAGTGCAACAAAGACATTTCTACTAGCCAAAACTTTGACAGGATGTCAAAACGTATATTTGGTCTTGCACTACCTACGCTATTGAAAAACCGTCTAGTAAGAAAAAAGGAATATACACTCCTCTTCCTACTCCTGATAGGCCCTGAGAATTCATTTTAATGGACTACATGTTGGGCCTTCCATCCACCAAGTGGGGAAATGACTGTGTTTTTTTGGTTTTTGATCGTTTTTCCAAGATGGTGATTCTAGTCACCTGCAAGAAGAATATCACAGTGTCGGCCACTACCAAGCTCTACTTTGAAATATTGTGGGTACACTTTTTGATCCCACAAACCATTATCTCAAATAAGGATAGTCAGTTCCTCAACACATTTTGGTTGAGCCTTTGGTCATTGCTGGAGACCAAACTCACCAAGTCTATTGCCTTCCACCCCCAGATGGATGGCTAAACTGAGGTCTTAAATTGAATGATCATGAACATCCTGCACATGTACAATTCAAAGAACCCCTACACCTAGGATGAGAGTCTTCCCTACGTTTAACACAACTACAATAGAGCCATTCATAGCTCAACTGGACATAACCCCTTTCAGGTGGGGTTGAGATTTCAACCATTGGGTCCCATGGATGTTACATTACCCCTTGTGGCCACCCAGGTTGACTCGTCCCATTCTCAAACTGAATTTGACAAAGCTACCTAGTTCATTGAGAGGATCCAACACATCCACCAATAGGTTCAAAATATTTTTCTAATGTCTAATGCCAAGTAAAATCAACACCATGATAAACACCAGGTGCCACACAAGTTTCAGGTGGGATATAAAGTGTGGTTTCACTTGTAGAAAGAACACCTTACAGGGCCCCATCAGAATCTTGAACCAATCTTCTATGGACCTTACACCATCACCAAGGATGTGGGTGACAATTCTTTTCATCTCAACCTTCCCCCCTTCCTTGGCTTGCACTCAGTGTTTAATGTGGACCTCCTTTGTCCATACATTCCACCATTATTAGACACCTCAGAGGTAGCAGAACAATTGACACCAACAAACCTCAACCCTGATTGCATGGAAAAAGAATACAATGATCAAATTTTGGACACATAGGTCAAGGGCACTTGCTAACATAAGTTTCATATTTATCATGTTGTCAAGATAGGGCAGCTCCTGCACCAAGGAAAGTGGCTCACCCGAGGCCAAATTCAGTAGAAGTTTCCTCATCTGATGGGGGAACTCAACGCAATGGATACCATTTATTCCTAGGGAGGGAGGATTGATCCAGGTGGATATCAGTGGCCACCCACCTCTTCCAGCTAGTTCACATACAACTTTCATCTTAGCAGTTGCAATTTTCATCTTGGCAATTTTTTTTCTAGATTTTTGAGTCCCAAACTTCTAAGGCTATTTTGAGGCCCTAAACAAAAAAAAATTAGAATTCTGGGAGGCCAATGGTTATTAAATACAATCCCTAGCCCTTGATGGAAGTTTTACTTCTCGGATAGACCTTTACGACGATGTATCGAATACCTCAAATGAAGATCGCATGAAAAATTTATGACCCAGGAAATTTGATGTACCAACTTACCCCAACTGGGCCCACATGACTTTTGGCGCTTCATCTCCTAGGGTGATGCATGAACATATCCATCATAACCAAAGGAGGCCAAGTGGAGGACAACTCAGGGCCATCACACACATTTAAATTTGGTTTTCATCCCAAGGAGGGCGCATCATCTTAAATTTTTGAAATATTGTAATTAAAGATCTTTTAAATGTTTTGGAGGCTTGAGCCATTGTATAAGATCTGCAGAGATTGTAATCACCTTAATTTTATATAGGATTGTACATATTTTGAGCTTAGCTCTTATCTAGCTGTAAATGTGCATTCATTGTAATAGGCCTTAGTAGATGAATGCTTTAATTGTGATAGGATAACACCAAGGTAGTCTGGAGGGAAGGATCGAGAAGCTCCTCATGTATAAATATATGTAAACTATGCCTAAATGAGGATGGTGAATGTAAATGTAAGAAGGCTATTGTAGCATATTGTTGCTACTGGTTATTATAAAGAGCTGCAGAGAACTGTATGAGTGCATGTACATAATTTGTTGAATGAATACAAGTAGAAAAGGTTTGATTCCAAATGCAAGGTGTTACTTATTTATGAGTTTATGGAGTGAATGCCATGTTCTCTATTTTATTTGTTTTATGTGCTTGAGAATGAATTTCATAGTTAGAGGTGTGAACTTTTAATGTTATATAAGTTTCAATGGTTTCTCTTTTGAGAGATTTGGTGCAAGGAGTGCATAATGTCTGCAAGGTGTGAGAAGGTCAAGTCAAGTATGACTTAGAAGCTTAGGAGAGGTAATGTGAAACTTTGCAGAGACAAGTGGAAGAAGTGCACAGTCACCCCAGAGGGAGAAAAGTATGAGAACAAAACCCGTGCAATGCATGCATTGGGAAAACACTTAGTTAAGAGTTGGGAGTTCTAAGTCAGTGAATGCAAGGAGTGTGTGAAAATCCTTCAATACCTTTCAAAGTCTTGGAGAAAATGAGTGCAAGGAGTGCATAGGAGCGAATTATAAAAGTTTCTAAGTCTAAAACCTTTTGAATTTTAGAGGAGCGTGTAGAATGCCTCTGAGGTTCAAGACACCTCGTATGGTTAAAGATCAAGAGTATTAACAACAAAAATATTCAAGGAGGGAGGCTCTATATTCATTTTGAATCTTGAATAGTTCAGATCTGTTCGAGAGGATTTGAGATCCCTCGTGACCACCAAATATCGAGAAGTAGTGAGGGGTTTAAAATTTTTAATCCTTAACACTTCATGAGTCTAGAAGAAATTGTGTGTTGGGTACAAAGGAGACGGAACTCCCAGAGTTCTGAAGTCTGGATTCGATCTGGACCATTGATCAAAGGTGTAAATTTGTCAGAATAATAGGTGGGGTCTGGAAGTCAAGCTCTCCAAAGGAGCAAAGAAACTGTTGAAAAATTTCACAGGAGTCTGGAGTCCTAAATCACAGAGTTAATCCTAGTAATTGATAGACGGGGGATACAAGGAATCTGGGTATAACTTTTTGTGTGTCAAGAACTCCTGAAGGTCCAAGTTAGTCTTGGTCGTTTATAAACAAAGGCACAAGTGGAGGGCATATTCTTTCTTCTCCAGTTCAGTTCTCTGGAGGATAGAGTGTGTTAGGCATCCAAAACTCCCAAAGCCTGTAGTCTCGAAGTGGATCATGGCCATTGGTTGATAGAGAAGCATGGTCCATTGATCTTTGGTCTATGAGTATTCGTCGATCAGGCACTACGACATATTTGTGGAGAACTACATCGAAAATCCCTGAAGCCTAGAGCTGGGAAGTGAATACAAGCCATTGATCTGTGGATTAATAGGATTTGTCCAATCTGATTCGAAATTCATCTCTCCAGAAGCATAAAAATTTGGAGCAGGTAGAACCCCCGAAGACCGAAATCATGAATTATTTCCCCATCATAGATTTCAACGAACATTGTGAACCACTGATCCGTGTAGTTCTTAGACACTTCACCAATTCAATGTTCGAGAGGAATGCGATGTAATTTTTTTTAGACTTCTGAAGTGTGGGAGTTATGAATTCCCAAATTCTTCGGAGTGTAGAGAATTATCTCATGATTTTAAACCCATGGTCACGTGGTTTTCTCCCTTGACCTGTCAAAGCCCTCTGTAAGGTAATTTAGGGACAAAAAAGAGGGAATAAGCCCATGGAAGTGAATTTGAAGGTTCAATAGGAGACTGTGAGTTGATTTAGCTCCCAAATTCGAGTGATCCTAGACTAGGAGGTCGAGTGTGACCCAGGATGAGGTGGGAGTCTATATCAAGTGGTATCAGAGCTCACATTTAGCTCTGTCAAAAAAATAAAATCCAAAATCATGTCGCCCATGAGGCACAAAGAGAGAGTAGTGGCGAATGAAACTATGGGATAAGAAATAAGACAAATCTATGCGAGATTAGATTCCATGGAGATAGAACATAGAAGAACCCCTGATGTTGGTGACATTAGCAAAGTCAATAGTGAAGATGTTGAAGGAGAAGAAGCAGTAGGAGAAAAAGATATAGAAGAATGACTATTGAGAGTTGTTGTTAAAATGGGAGCTAGAGAAAAAATAGAGGTCCCAATGTATGAAGGCAAATTAGATTTTGAGGAGCTGCTAGATTGGATAAGTGCTTTGGACAATTACTTTGACTATGAAGAGATTGATGAGGAGAAGAAAGTGAAGCACGTTGTGACCAGGTGTTACAGGAGAATCCCCCTGCGGATAAGTGGATTCCCTCTTGGATGCTAGACCCCCGACTCCAAGACAAAAAGTGTTATTATGGAAACTAACATTCCTTTATCATAAATCTAAACTATCAAATAAGAAGAGGGAAAAAAGGCAAGTACCTTTTTACTGACATTTATCCTTGTTCGCTCTAGGCTGATATTGATCTCCAATTTTAGTTGAAGGTCATGTGGTACAATGAGAAACAACAACAATACTTCCTTCTCTACTATGATTAGATTTATAATGAATCTATGAAAGAAACAAGTTCATATACACAAACTTTAAAGGAAACATGCCAAGCATGAATTTATATTAATGCGTAAAAAGTGTTGCTTATAACCATGGATGTAGTGCAGCAACTTCACCAAGTTCCCTTTGTCCAGACCCTTTCTCAAATAATCCACACACAAAATGTTGATTCTTCAATGATATCTCCCTTATGATATCATAAGTTAGATGATTTACAATTTCTCCCCCAATACCACTTATGAGATCATAAGTTTGGTATATCTTAATCTCTATCCTCCTATTTTCACCATGAGAAGGACTCCTTATATAAGCTTGGAGAGGCCCAATCACTTGAGAGATATTTGGGATAAGTTGAGGATTCTTCTCCTTCAGTTGAGGATCTTTTCTAAGATCATGCCTTGACCTTAGATTCGAATCCAACTACCTTTAGAGATTGAGGGGATTCTTCCCTGATTTATCTTAGCAAGCCAAAAATTCACTCAGAAAGGGAAACACTCCCCCAAAAGGGTGCAAAGAGTGCTTGGAATGCTTCCCCAAAGGAGGATAGGGAGTGCTAGCACTCCCTAACAGTGGGTAGGGGAGCACTCCCCTTCAAACAATCATTTTTGGGTGGTTTTCTTCATGGAAAATGATTTGTACTCCTCATCAGATGATTTCTCCTTCTTAAACCAGTATTTTAAGGTGTCTTAAGTGTCCATATGATGTCATTAGAGACACAACATAGGAAATATGGCAGTATGATGTTTACGACACTTGTGACACTGCAACATTTACGACACTTGTAATGATGACACTTGCAACACTATTGAAGTGAGTAATTTTGATGTGTAACAGATTGCCCCCCAAAGTGAGAAGTTATAAGACGGGAACTGATGACTGAAGTACTTTTTTAGAATTTTTCAAGAAATGGTACAGACGCAATGAACCTGATAGAAGATGCACACAGCCATCCAACAAATATTATGACATGTTTCAAACCCAAGGCAGGCATACCTATGATTGGGTGATAAAGACTTCCAAGGTATGCCCGCCATAAAATACACTACAGATCCATAATTATATTGATAAAAGGTATAGCCACTGAATATACAATGTGGATATATACTCCTATGAACTGAACTAATTGTAGCCATGAAGAATACACAGTGGATCTATGTAACAATATATGTGTCATAGTTCAAAAGAAAACTCCTTCACAACCTGGGAAAATTATATATCAGAGTGATGACTCAACCCAGAGTATTCTTACCGATCTTGATGTAGTACAAATCTAACCATGTGAATAGATATCATGATGTTGAACATGGCATAAACCACTTGATTACTAGTCAATGAGGTAAACCGTTAACAAGAACGAGGGAGATCACCATTGATGTCAATGATTCCCAAGATAATCTAGTACATTCCAACGAATGTGAATGGATGAGTTGAAGTCGAACATCCATGGAATCATCCAATCATAGGTCAATGATTTAAACCCATTGTCAGAAGCGAGGAGTCCTACCATTGAGGCATGTAGGTCCCAAGGTACTAACTGGTTTCTAAATCTAGTCCCTGGATAATGTGTTGAGGTCGACAGGAATATACTCATCGCAGGAGGGCCTTGATGTATCCCCCATCAATGACATGAAACTAACACAAAGATGTAAATTGGTAGATCAAATGAACATGAACTGACACAGGTATTGAAACAAGATATTTGTGATGGTTGAATCTCAAGGAAGATACTTCCCTTGAACACTGAGGCACAACAACAGAAACATGAAATGGACCAAAACATGATGATGCAGTGGACATTGTGAATTTTTTCGGGTGAGCCAAAGGAATAAGAAAACTCAAAGTATTAGTTCAACAGAGGTTCAACGGATTGAAATGCATGCAAAGACAAAGTGTCGTGTTCAACGACGACCGTAAGAGTTACTGGTACTATTCTAAAAAACTTCTTGGCTTGCTTCCTTCAATTTTTTCTGCATCCAAATAGACGAGTACCTCTTTTTAATTTAATGAGCTCAAGGAGGGTAACACATGCTCAATATAAATCACCTTCAGTAAGCCCCTCTTCCTTTGTTTAACGAACTGGAAGAAGTAAGGGTTCGGTCCTATAAGGGCCCTTCAATGTGTAATTGTTTAATGAGTCCAGAGAAGGTAAAATCAGCGGTTTTTCATATTTAGAGAGTTTGAAAACAACTTAAAGATGACTCCAATGTTGTCCTTTTTCATAATGTTAGTCTTGTGAGGTCGAAAAAGGGATAAATTATCACTCGAAAGATTCCCTTTCAAACCTTTTAATGAGTGGGAAAAGAAGCAATATCACTCAACAATATTTTCACGTTTAGAGAGTCTGAAAAGAGATTAAAGGAGACTCCCAGGGGTTCTTTTTTTGTATAACCTTTACAAGTCTGAAAAAATGATCAAAGTCTGCTCGGTTACATTCTCATGTACTTACGAGCACAAGAAAGAACAAATACTAAGCTCGATACTCTACCCCCATCTTGAAAGGCTAGTGGCTTAACTCTAGAATGATCATCAAAGGCTGGATACATGCCCCCTCAAGCTTCAATTCATTCACTAACTCTGATGTTGTCGCCAATTTCTATACTAGATGGAGAAAAAGGATTCAGGTGGATGAAAAGAAGGTTAAAAAATGAGAGATAATGAAAGACTTGATTTGACATCTACGAGATCTGGCAAAAGAATCGACCTAACAGGAGAGGTGACTATTTCATTTTCTAACGAGCTTGACACGAGAAAAGAACTATGCTCAGGGTTCTGGGTTCAATCCCCAAATTTTTGTTTCATTTTTTAACGAGCTTTCTACAGAAAAGAAAAACTATGCTCATAACCTCTGTTTCATTTTTTAACGAGATTGCTACAGAGAGGAAAATTATGTTCGTA
Organism: Picea engelmannii; assembly: GCA_009831015.1. Classification (NCBI taxonomy): domain Eukaryota; kingdom Viridiplantae; phylum Streptophyta; class Pinopsida; order Pinales; family Pinaceae; genus Picea; species Picea engelmannii. The sequence goes on from ML783287.1 coordinate 78,777, forward strand.
ACGTCTGTTTGATCATGGCTTCCAAGAGTATGACACTCTAGAAGGATACCATGTCAAGGGAAAAAACTCGGTCATGGCTTCCAAGAGATCTTCACTGGATGGAAGAAGAATGCTCCGGAAGGAACACATGTCGAGGGTCTCACCGGGGGTAAGGAGATCAGGCTCCAATATCCCTACCGAAGATATCACCATTTCAACTACTGGATCTAAGTCATCAGAAGTTGAAATCATGGGAGACAATGCCACACAATTGACCTGTGGCAAAGGTGATACCAACTACATATAAGGCCCATTTAGGGAGATCATTGGGTTGATGGTCAAGTCAGGGCCAACAAACGAAAGTTGATCAATAGTCACCATTATTCCATCGTGTGGGAAAAATATCACATGAAAAAAAGTGGACACAGTAGCTTTCATGGCATAGACATAATCTCTCCCAAGGAGTAAATAAAAATCCAAGGGGTCCTGGACTACCATAACATCAATAAATATAGTTGTCCCACCCAAAGTTATGGGAAAATGAGGAAGGATCCCTAAAGGGTGACTGGTTCTTCTGTTAAAAGCGAACAGAGTCTGGGTAACCGACACAAGCCAAGGATAACCCAAATCTTTCCAAGCAATAGAGGAAAAAATACTAACACACGAACCTTCATCTATTAGTGCATGAGGAACGTCCCGACCACAAACTTTTACTGTAATCTTGAAAATCATGTGAGAGGGAAGACGTGGTCCAGTTAGCATACCCCAATAAAAAAGGATGGCCTCATTACTTGAAATGGTTTTCGAAGGAGAAGGAGGAATGCCCCTTGGCACAATAGATCTTGTTTCAATGATAAAAACATGGGTAGAATCGGGTTTAGTCTCTAGGGGGAGAGTAGGATCGATTGATGATGGGATCGAATCAAACACCTTGGCACTCTTCAAAGGAAGAGTGGGATTGACCGATGATGTAACCGGAGAAACCACTTTGGAACTCGTCAGAGGAAGAGTGGGATTGACCGATGATGTAATTGGAGAAACCACTTTGGCATACATCAGAGGAGGAGTGGGATTGACCAATGAAGTCACCAGAGAAACCACTTTGGAACTCGTCAAAGGAGGAGTGGGATCGATCGATGGTGGAATCAGATTGACCACTTTGGCACCCTTCAGATGAAGGTTGGGACTGACCAAGGAAGGAACTAGATCAGTCACTTTGGGTTCACTCTGTAGATGAAGAGTAGGGTTGATCGATGATGAAACTGGATCAACTACTTTGGTCAGTGGTTCAATCGAGGATGAAACTAGATTGACCACTGGATCAACCGGATTGATCGAAGATGGAACCAGATTGACCATTCTATCAACTAACGATGCGTCGGGGGAAATCTTATGATAACCAATTGGAAGTTGAAGCTTTTCCAAAAGAGAATAAGCCTCGTCCATACGAGGACAAAGGTGAGAATAATGATCACCTTCACATAACATACAAGGGAATTTGACAGTTGTCTTCTTCTTACCAACCTTAACGTCACTAGTTGACAGGGTATCACCGACATGACCAATAGGGGACGATGATGTGGAGGACCACACTTCTAAGACCTTGGGAATACCAGGGCAATCCCTCAGAAAGTGGTCACCCTTACAAATACTGTAAGGGAATTTGGGTTTCAGATTCTTCGTTTTAATCTTGTTGACCTCATCAACACTCCCAATACTATTAACAGTAGTTGGTTGTTTGGATCCAACATTTGATTTAGTTGGAGGTTTGGTCCCTTTTTGGTTCTTATTCTTCTCTTTCCATTTCTTCTTCTTCTTATCAGCCTGGCTACTTGCTTTAGAGATTTTAGTAGGCGAAGAAGGAGAAATGGAAGGAGACCTAACAGACGAAGAAGGTGAAAGGTCGACATGAGGTTGATGTGTGGGCGGTGTGCTTACATCTGAATCACCTGCATTAGAGATGACTGGAGTGGAAGAAAACCATACCGGTAACCCAATTGTGAGACTTGGAAGGCTCAAAGTAGTGGTGTAAGGAGGACCAATTTTTCCGTAAGAAGGAAAAACAAAGGGTTCCCTTGGCAAAGGGGTTCCTTCATTGGTCTTCTCAGGAACTAACGCCATAAAAATAAAGCTCCAACCTAGATTCTTCTAGGGAGAACAAACAACACACGCTAAAAATCTAGTGAGCAAGAAAGAAAAAAAAACCTTCTCACAATGAGCACACTAGTTGGTGATGAAATCCAAAGTTGTGGGAACAAAGTAAGAAGGGGCTGAGATAGAGCAGGTGGAAAAGTTACGTTGACGACCTGCTTAATGGACTTACACCCTGGTGCAAGATCCCACACATAATCATGGGTAGACCCTCCAAGGAGTCTGAGTGAGTCTAGCTAAGGTCAATTCCAAGTACCGTGAAGACTTTCCCCTCCACAGTCACCTCGTGTAAAGACCCTAAAGAGATAGGCGACAAAGGTTACCAACTACAATAGTGATGCCTGGGGAAATAGTTGACAGTTTGATCCATGCACAAGCGTAGGGTATTTAGCCCGAAATCAACTTGAAAGGATTCCACTCATCATTGTGGGTATACTTCAAGTGACCCCCATAATACATGCAATATCTACACCAATACCAACAAAGAAGGGTGAGTAACTCTGCTAGTCTCAATGCGACCTCAGGTTTGACCCTTGTGTGAAAAGGGCTTCCCAGGAAAAAATGTAGCAATTGGATTTCACCGATCCCTAACACAAGATCCTATGTTTTTTTGCAGCTTTGGAAAGTTATCTTTCACACCTATTCCAAATCCATACAACTAATCTAATGTAGGTTTTCTATCGGAAAATGTAAAAATGTCTAATCAATTTTAGTTTAGCGCTTGATTTTTAAAGTTGTTGTTACTCGAAAGGAAAATGGCGTGGACAATATAGTGTTTTGACCGACTCGAAATTTATGAAAAGAGATGAAGTTGAAATATTTTCATTTCGATGAAAGCTATGCTACGAGAAGGATATAACATTCATCATTACAGATGCACAACGTCCCAAAAGAAAAACCAAAAACATGCAATTCTGCTTCAAATGCAAGCTAGTTTCATGACCCAAAAGAAAGAATGCATTCAAAACAATGAGAACTGAAAGAAAACAAGTAGAAGATTTTTCTAAAAAGAACTCAGTCAAGGATCCTAAAACCAACAAGAATCCAAGGAGTATAATAAAATGCAGAGAAGAATCCAAGAAACGATAGGGAGAAAGAGAAACCACTCAAAACTGTCTCGATAAAAACGTAGCTAGAAAAGGTAATTTTATGTTTCTGAAAGAGGTTTCAAGCTCCAATAAATAAAAAAGAGAGTGACAAGCATCATAAATAATGAATAACCAATCCTAACAACTTCAAAAACCAACCATAGACTCTGGGTAAAGAGTACTACAAAACAAGCTGCAAAAACTAAGCAAAAGAATACAATTTCACTCAAAAAGAGACCAATGCTCCCTCACAATGGTGCACAGAGTGTTGCCATCACTCCCTAAATCACTGTAGGCGAGTGCTAGCACCCTGATATGGCCTACAGGGGGGCGTTGGTGCTCCCAAAAACTTAGAAAATAGCCAAAAAAACATGCAAAAACTCACTTAGAATGCTTGAAAATTGGGGAAATTGCAGGTGAAGGTAGGAGAAGGCGAATGGATGATGAAGACCCAAGGATTTCTTGGGAAAAAGACTTCAAATATAAAAAGGAAAAGTACAAAATACCTTTGAATCTTCTTACAAATTTTTTTCACTCAGTCAGATAAATGAGAAGAAAACGACAAATTGACTCTAAATCATCAAAGACACAGAGATTTTCGAAGTAAGGAAGAAAAATATGTCACAAACCCAAACAAAACATCATTAAGATATCAAGGTGTTGGGGACCCAAACAAGGATACACTGAGGTTGAAAGAGCTCTAATCAAGTGAAAATAGGAAAAAATGAATTCAGATACTAAACTCCTGCAAGATCTTTAACAAAAAGAGGGCAGTGCTCTAGTGTAAGGGGAACTAGAGCATTCCAACGCTCTATGTAAAGCTAGTAGGGAGCGCTAGCGCTTTGATAGAAAGGGAAGGGGAGCGCTAGGCTTCAAAAAGTTCATAAAAATACCCAAAAATCCAAACATTTAAGCATGTTCATAAATCCAAAGTGTATGGGATGAAGTGAAGGGTCAATCAACAAATCTAAGAATCAAAGACACGGTATGAATAAGATCAAAATGAGAAAAGGCAATCAAGATCTAGGAAGGAAAAAATTCAAAGGTCCCTCCCCAATGGAGTCACCAATTTATGTTACAGGAGAATCCCCCTGCAGACAAGTGGATTCCCTCTTGGATGCTAGACCCCTAAATACAATATAGAAAGTGTTATTATGGACACTGACATTCCTTTATCATAAAGCTAATCTATCAAAGAAGAAGAGGGAAAAAAGGCAAGTACCTTTTTACTGATGTTTTTCCTTTTTCACTCTAGGCTGATCTTGATCTCCAAGTTCAGTTGAAGGTCCTGTGGTACAATGAGAAACAACAACAATACTTCCTGCATACACAAACTTTAAAGGAAACAGGACAAGCATGAATTTCTATTAATGAGGACAAAGTGTTGCTTATAGCCATGGATGTAGTGCAGAAGCTTCACCAAGCTCCCTTTGTCCAGACCCTTGCTCAAATAATCCACACACAAATTGTTGATGTTTCAATAATATCTCCCTTATGAGATCATAAGTTAGATGCTTTACAATGTCTCCCCCAATACCACTTATGAGATCATAAGTTTGGTATCTCTTAATCTCTATCCTCCTATTTTCACCATGAGAAGGTCTTCTTATATAAGCTTGGAGAGGCCCAACCACTTGAGAGATCTTTGGGATAAGTTGAGAATTATTCTCCTTTAGTGTAGGATCTTCCCTAACATCATGCCTTGACCTCATATTCGAATCCAACTACCTTCATAGATTGAGGGGATTCTTCCTTGATTTATCTCAACAAGCCAAAAATTCGCTCAGAAAGGAAAGATCTCCCCCAAAAGGGTGCACAGAGTGCTTGGAACGCTCCCCCAAAGGAGGCTAGGGAGCGCTAACACTCCCTAATAGTGGGTAGGGGAGCACTCCCCTTCAAAAAATCATTTTTGGGTGGTTTTCTTCATGGAAAATGATTTGTACTCCTCATCAGATGGCTTCTCCTTCTTAAACCAGTCTTTGAAGGTGTCTTAAGTGTCCTTATGATGTCGTTAGAGACAAGACATAGGCAAGATGGCAGTATGATGTTTACGACACATGTAAAACTGCAAAATTTATGACACTTGTAATGACGACACTTGCGACATTATTGAAGTGAGTAATTTTGATGTGTAACACTAGGATAAAAGGACATGCAACGCTATGGTGGGACGAACTGCAAGCTGACAAAAGGTGCAAAGGTAAGCACAAAATTAAGAGTTGGGATAGAATGGTAGCTAAGTTAAAATCTAAATTCATACCCAAAGATTATCAGATAAATCTGTTTAGGAGATTGCAGAACCTAAGACAGAAAGGATTGTTAATGAAGGCATACACTGAAGAGTTTTACAGGATGAACATCAGAACAGGACATAGGGAAAATGATGAAGAAAAATTTACTAGGTATATCAATGGCTTAAGATATTAAATTTAGGATGAAATAAACATGATGACAATGACGACTGTAGAAGACGCTTATCAGGAGGCACTGAAAGTGGAGGAAAATTTGGCCAGAAAAAAAAGCTAGTGAAATAGAGGAAATAATTGAAACATAGGCAAATGAATTTCTCGAGAGAAGTTCCAGAAACCCAGAGCTGAAGCTAGAAAGCATCACTGGCATACAGAAAGAGGATGAAGTTCCATAGGGGGACAATATGGTGGAAGAAACTCTTTTTCTCGAGAAAGAGGAAGAGGTAGAGGAGGAGAAGTGAGATGCTATTCCTATGTAAAGATAGGGCATATGTCTTGGGAATGTCTTGAGAGGAAGGAAGATGGAGGAGGAGAAGCTCACATTTTCGAAGAAGATAAGAGGAATGTGGAGGAAGAAACAAAAAAAGATGGGAGATCACTCATGATGAGGAAGGTTCTATTGAAACCAGAGAAAGAGGCGAAGGAGCCAATCTAGAGGAATAGTCTACTCAGGACTACTTGCAAGACCAAGGACATGGTATGCAAAGTAATCATAGACAGTGGGAGTACTAATAATTTGGTATCCACAGAAATGGTGGAGAAGATGGAGCTAGAGACAACTGCACATCCGAACCCATACAAGGTATCATGGTTGCAGAAAGGACACCAAATCATGGTTAGTCGACAATGTAAAGTTGAATTTAAGACAGGTGGCTATAGAGATGATATTCTATGTGATGTCATACCTATGGATGTTTTCCATGTTTTGTTGGGAAAACCGTGGCAATATGACAGGAATGTCATACATAATGGAAGGGAAAATACTTACACCCTTGAGAAGAATCGTTGTAAGCATATGTTACTTCCCATATAAGATAAAGGAGTGAAGGAAGAAGCTAGTTCTAGCATACTTCTCAGAGTGGGAAGGAACTCTTGAATGAATTCAAGAAGGAGCAAGAAATGCAGTTTGTTGTGGTAAGAAAACCCAGAGTCATCCTTACAAGCACTTCCATGGATGATCTGCCTATAGAAATTCAGGAGTTCTTGGATAATTTTGCTGACATATTGGTGGATGAGTTACCTCGCTCTTTACCACCCATCAAGAGTATCAGTCATCATATTGAACTTATTCCAGGAGCAAGTCTTCCAAATAAAACAACATACAGGTTGACACCTCAAGAAAATGAAGAGGTCAAGAATCAAGTCCAAGAGTTGTTGGATAAGGGTTTGGTCAGGGAAAGTTTGAGTCCATGCACAATGACAACTCTGTTAAGTCCAAATAAATATGGAGGATGGATAATGTGCATAGATTCAAGAGGTATCAACAATATAACCATCAGGTATAGATACATTTTACCAAGAATGAATGATTTGATGGATTTCTTGAGTGGAACAAATTATTTTTCCAAGATAGACTTGAAAAGTGGTTATCATCAGATAAGAATGAGAGAAGAAGATGAATGTAAGAAAACATTCAAGACAAATGAAGGATTGTATGAGTGGCTTGTTATGCCATTTGGGTTAACAAATTCCCTGAGTACATTCATGTGATTGATGAATGAAGTACTCAAATATTTCATTGGTAAGTTTGTTATTGTGTATTTGGATGATATTTTAGATTTCAGTAAGACCGAAGAAGAACATCTCAGACACTTGAGGATGGTGTTGAGGAGTTTGCAGCAAGAGAAGTTGTTGATACATTTGAAAAATTGTTCTTTCATGAAAAAAGAACTCATATACTTGGGTTTCATGATCTCTTCAAATGAGTTGAACATGGATCCAGAGAAGGTGAGGGCAATAAAAGAATGGACTTCTCCAAGGAGTGTGTTTGAGGTAATAATTTTTCATGGGTTAGCCAGGTTTTATAGGAAATTCATCAGTAATTTCAGTGGCATTTGTGCACCGATATTAGACATTGTAAAGAAGAAGAAAAGATCCTTTAATTGGACATCATAAGCTAAAAAAGTCTTCAAAGTACTGAAAGAGAAAATCACAGAACGATTGATTCTAGTTCTGCTAGCTTTTAAGAAGACATTTTAGGTGAGGTGTGATGCGAGTGGAGTAGCTATTGGCGTAGTCTTGAGCCAAGAAAATAGGCATGTTGCATATTTTAGTGAGAAGCTGAATGACACTAAGACGAAGTACTCAATGTATGACAAGGAGTTTTATGATGTAATACAAGCTCTGAAAAAATGGAGGCATTAACTTATTCTGAAGAAGTTTTTCTTGTAAAATGACAATCATGATTTACAGTTCATAACCAGACAGAAGAATTTGAACCAGAGACATGCTAAATGGGTAGAATCCATGCAGAATTTTACTTTTGTTATTAAGAAAATTAGTGGTAGTGCTAACAAATTTGTTGATGCTTTGAGAAGGAGATGTCTGATTATGTAGGAATTTAAAGTGGATACCTTAGGGTTTGAACACCTTAAGGGGGTGTATCATGAAGATCTGGATTTCAAAGAATATTATGAAGCATGTGAAAACCCTTTTCTAAGGGAAATTTTTTTATGGATGGATTATTTGATCCAAGATGGACTGTTGTTCAAATGGAGTCAATTTTGTATTCTGAAATTCTCAATGAGAGACAATCTGTTGAAAGAAAAACATAGTGGAGGATTAGTTGGACACTTCAGCCATAATAAAAGTTATGCAGAACTAAGTTCTTCATATCATTGGCCAAGTATGAGGTATGATGTAAATAAATTTGTGGACAAATGTAGAGCTTTCTAGTATGCTAAAGGAAAAAAGGAAAACACTAGTCTATATCATCCATTGCCTATTCTAGACAGGTTGTGGGATTACATAAGTATGGATTTTGTGTTGGGATTAAGAAGAACCCAGAGGGGAAGTGATTCCATAATTGTAGTGGTTGGCAAGTTCTCAAAGATGGCAAATTTTATACCATGCTAGAAAACCAGTGATGCTACTTACATAGCCAATTCATTTTTCAAGCAGATTGTGAGATTACATGGATTTCCCAGAAGCATAGTCTCAGACAGAGATACCAAATTCATGGGACACTTTTGGAGAACTCTGTGGAAGAAAATGGGGAAAAACTTTTCTTCAGTTCAACATATCACCCTCAGAAAGACGGGCATAATGAGGTAGTAAACAAAAGTTTAGGAAATTTTTTGAGGAATTTGGTCATTGAACATCACAGTTAGTGGGATCAAATTATGCCCTAGGTAGAGTTTTCTTATAATGATTCATCGAACAAAAGAACTGGGAAGAGTTCATTTCATATAGTGTATGGAATGTATCCGAGAGGAATTTGAGAGTTGAGGAATTTGGGACATGATGAGTTCTAAAGTGCAGGAATAGAAGACTTCATTGCAGAGATGTATAATTTAGATAATCAGATAAAAGGGCAGTTATAAGATAGCAGTCAGGAATACAAGAACCGAAATGATAAAGGAGAAAAGAGGTTAATTTTTAGGTTGGAGATCAATTCCTAGTGCATTCGAGGAAGGAAAGTTTTCCAAGAGGAACATGAAACAAATTGAAGATGAAAAATATAGGACCGTGCAAAATTCTCTGAAAATTTGCTGCCAACACTTATGAGATTCTGCCAGAAGATGTGGGAATATCACCAATATTCAATGTCGTAGACCTACACCCTTAAAAGATGGATGATATAGGAAAATAAAATGATCAGAATGATGTCTAGTGGGAGAAGCAGACTCCCACAACAGAGAAGCCACAAATGGAGAAAATTCTAGATCAAAGGATTGGAAAGAAGACCAAGAGGAAGACTTATTTTGAGTTCCCGGTGAAGTGGAAATACCACCCAGCAGAAGATTTCAGTTGGGTAACTGAACCTGACACTCAGAGACATGGAAATACAATACAAGAGCTCATGGAAAAGAGTCTGTGAATATTTTGTCTAGAGGATTATGATGTAGGAGCATCACCATCAACACCAAAGGAGGTCGAGTGGAGGACAACTCAGTGCCAACGCGCAAATTAAAAGTTGGTTTTGATCCCAAGGAGGGCACATAATCTTAAATTTTTGAAATATTTTAATTAAATATCTTTTAAGTGTTTTGGAGGCTTGAGCCATTGTATAAGATCGCCAGAGATTGTAATCACCTTAATTGTCTATAGGATTGTACAAATTTTGAGATCAACTCTTATCTAGTTGTAAATGATCATTCATTGTAATAGGCCTCAGTAGATGAATGTTTTAATTTTGATAGGATATCACTAAGGTAATCTGGAGGGAAGGTTCGAGAAGCTCCTCATGTATAAATATATGTAAACTATGCCCAAATGAGGTTGTTGAATGTAAATGTAAGAAGGTTGTTGTAGCTTATTGTTGCTACTGGTTATTATAGAGAGATGCAGAGAACTGTATGATTCCATTTACATACTTTTTTAAATGAATGCACAAGAAGAAAAGGTTTGATTCCAAATGCATGGTGTTACTTATTTATGAGTCTATGGAATGAATGTCATGTTCTCTGTTTTATTTGTTTTATGTGCTTGAGAATGCATTTCATAGTTAGAGGTGTGAAATTTTAATGGTATATAAGTTTCAATTGTTTCTCTTCTGAGAGATCTGGTGCAAGGAGTTTGAAGTTCCTGCAAGGTGTGCGAAGGCCAAGTTAAGTCTGAATCAGATGCTCAGGAGAGGTAACGTGAAACTTTGCAGAGACAAGTGAAAGGAGTGTACAGTCGCCCAGAGAGAGCAAAGTCTGATAAAAAAACCCGTGCAAGGAGTTCATTGGGCCAACACTTAGTTAAGGGTTCAAAGGTCTAAGTCAGTGAATGCAAGGAGTGCGTGAAAAGCCTTCAAGACCTTTCAAAGTCTTGGATAAAATGAGTGCAAGGAGTGCACATGAGCGACTTATAAAATTGTGTAAGTCTAAAACCTTTTGAATTTAAATGGAGCGTGTAGAAGGCATCTGAGGTTCAAGACACCTTGTGTGGTTAAAGCTCAGGAGGATTAGCGACGAAAATATTCAAGGACATAGTCTCTATCTTCGTTTTAAAGGTTGAAAGGTCAATATATTTTCGAGAGGAGTTGGGATCCCTTATGACCGCCAGATCTGGAGAAGTAGTGCGGGGTTTAAACATTTTAAGACTTAAGACTTCGTGAGTTCGAAATAAATTGTGTGTTGGTCACAAAGGAAACAAAACTCCCAGAGTTTCGAAGTCCGGAGTCGATCTGGGCCATTGATCAAAGGTGGACACATGTCAGCAGAATAGGCGGGGTCTGGAAGTCAAGATCTCTGGAGGAAAATAGACACTATTGAAAAATTCTACCAATGTCTGGAGTATTGAATCATAGAGTTAATCCTATCCATCCATAGATGAGGGACACACGACGTCAGATTGTGAAGTCCAGAGATTGAGAATTCTAGAGGAATCAAGGTATAACTTGTTGTGTATCAAGAACTCCCAAAGGTCGTAGTTAGTCTTGGTCGTTGATAAAAAAAGGGACAAGTGGAGGGAAGATCTTGTCTTCACCAGTTCGATGCTCTGGAGGATAGAGTGTGTTAGGCATCCAGAACTCCCAAAGCATGGAGTCTAGGAGTGGATCATGGTTGTTGGTTGATGGAGAAGCGCGTTCCATAGATCTGTGGTCTGTGAGTATTCGTTAGTCCAACACTCTGTCATATTTGTGGAGAACTTCTTCGAAAAGCCCCAAAGCCTGTAGCTGCGAAGTGAACACAAGTCATTGATTTGTGGATTAACAGGAGCTGTCTGATCTGATTCAGAATTCTATTCTCGATAAGTGTATACTTTTGGAGCGGGAAGAACCACCGAAGCCCAAAATCATGAATTATTTTCTAGTTGTAGATTTCAACGGGCGCTGTGAACCGTTGATCTGTGTAGTTGTTCCGCACTTCGACAATTTGGTGTTCGGGAGGAATGCGTTGTAAGTTTTTTTAGACTCCCAAAGAGCGGGAGCTCTAAAGTATTGAATTCTTCGGACTGTGCAGAAAGCCTAGGGTCACATGAGTTTCACCCTTGACCTTTCAAATCCCTCTGTAAGGTAATTTAGGGATGAAAAAGTGGGAATAATCCGGTGGAAGTGAATTTGAAGGTTTTGCAAGATCCTGTGAGATGATTCAGCTCCCTAATTCGATTGATCCTAGATCAGGAGGTCGAGTGGGCCCTAGGAGGAGGTGGGGGTCTACATCATAGGGTTAGGTTTTTGGATGTCTAGTTTTTTGGCATTCATGCTTCATGTAAAAAGGATTTTGGAGCCTCATTGTACTCATCTTATTGTGAATAAGCGTAGCCATTGAATCTCTTCCCATAAATAAGCTACCACCATTCTAGCAAGCTTGTTTTCAGTCTTCATTTTACAATTTTCAACATATTTCTTATTTAATAGAAGTCAAGTTTTATTGTATCTCTGTTATGGTTCATTGTGTCACTATGTTAAGATTATAAATATGTGGTTTCATTTCGTTCTGCTCATAAATCCGGATCATGGGATCTATAAACTCTCTTATGGGAAAGATGGCTCACAACTCTAGCTAACATAGGCGTGTAGGGAGATCAGGATAGATAGATTCAGAACTAGATTTCGTTATAGGACTGAGGTTTTCACGGAGACTTGACGGTAGAATGGAGACCATATATTCAAATTCTATCTCATAATATACTATATATACATGATACTGAGGAAAAATTACTATAGTCATGGAACAAACCTATAGGTTCTCAAACAACAAAGTTGGGTTATGATGCTCTTTCTCTTGGGTCTTTTACATGTGACAACAAATGGTGGTGGTCATTGGTTTGGAAATGGAAATCCCCCCTAAAGATGTGTATATTCATGTGGTTTGTGTTGGAAAACCAAATTTTCACCTAGGACAATTGTCAAAAGTGTGGTTGGTAAGGCTTGAATAGGTGTATACTTTGTAAGGTTGAAGAGGAGTCAGTAGACCACATTCTAGTTTCATGCTCTTTTGCAGTGCTAGTTTGGAAAGAGGTTCTTCAATATTTGAATTGTCCTAGAACATGGAAGCAATCATCATTGGAGTAGTGTCTCAGGGCCTGGATCATAAACCCATCTGTCAAAAACTTCAAGGATATCCCTTTCTATGTAATCTGATGTATTTGGTTGAATAGGAATCAGGTTATATTTTAAGACATGGGATGTTTCCCCTTGTTAGTAGCTCAGAAAGTTTGAGGTTCCTTTAGATAAAAGAATAAGGAGGTTCCTAGAAAGGTTGTCAGGTCTCTTAGAGCTCGCCATGGAGTATTAGGTAGTTGTGGAGCTAGAATTGTTTTATACCTTACTTCCGATCACTTTTTCCATTTAAAATTTGGAGCTAGGCTCGACACCAATAACCGAGCATAATTGATATCACTTTGGGTGATCTTAAATTTTTCATGGGACAAGAGTCTAAGAAATATATAGGTGTTTGGTGATTCTAAACTAGTCATGGATTGGTTCAAAGGGAGAGCACAATTGGTCATTTTTAGGTTTGTTACCTTGGTAGTGCAGAATAAGAGAGCTACATGAAGCATATGACTATGTTACTATACAACATGTTTATTGGGAATTAAATCATTTGTTGTTTTGCAACAAATTTTGAGGCAAGGAGGTTGTACCAAAAGTGTCGTACCTTATCTTTTGATCATTGATTGGCAGGTTTAGTTTTATGTGAAGGAAAATCTTGCACTCGCCTTGCTCCTTTTTTGTTTTAACAGACAATACTTGTATTTTTGAAGAGTTTCTTTGATGTGTTGTTATCTCATGTGGTTAACTTGAGGTATCTACTAAAGAATAGATCTAATTTTGTCTTATTGGTTGAAAGTATCTTAAACCTATCTGAAACAAACAAAAACAAACAACCAAAAATGACCCTAGACTTCACTCAATCTAAAAAACAAATTAAAAAAAAAAATAGTTGAAAAACAATATTAAACAAAATAAAAAAAATTGAAAAAATGATATAAAAAAAATTAAGAACATTTAAATGAAACCCACCAAAAACAAAAAATATAATTTGTTTTT
>ML783287.1:94989-113868 GCA_009831015.1 Picea engelmannii
TGAATTCGGATGAAATCAAGCAGGACGTTCTAATAATTTGGGGGCAGAATGATCGAACCTTCAGACTAGAACAGGCCTATCTTCTTCAAAGGTAACAAGTTTTAAAATATTGATTTTCATGATCCAAATGAAATTAACTAGCATAGCCGCTAACTCGTTGCTGGTGAAAGCCTAGTAAAACTCCCTGTGTATTCAATGAAACCCCTTAATCTTGTAGGCCGGAGATTCAGTCATTAACTCTAAATCCGTGCTTGTAATTATGAGGCTGCCATAAGTAAAAGTGACACAAATGTAAATCTAATACTATAAAATGATAAAAAGTTAATAAAGTAAGTTATGAACATGAGATCTAGTTCATTGATTTGGAAGGAAGAATATACTATCTTCAATTAATAACCATACTATTAAAATTTATAGTTAAAAGATCATTAAATGTGTCTATTGTCAATACATGTACCCCTTTCGACTTAATTATTATTCTCTCCAAGCAGATTCCAAACAAATTCAGTTCAGTTTTCTATTTTTATAGAAGCAGATTCAGTTCAGTTTTCTACTTTATATTTGCAGGCATATTGGAGAGAAATGTAAGGTTGTAGTGATAAAAGAGTGCGGGCATGTTCCTCCGTTGGAGAAACCCATTGAGTTGAAGGAGACGATACTCAACTTTCTGTTGCTGGATAATTAAATGCAGAAATGATGGCCGCCATGAAAATGATGTTCACAAGCCTGGTAGGGCAAGGCAATGAGATTGGAGGAGGCTGAGGGCCATGACAAATAAATCAACTTGTCCCGTATTCAAGCATGTTCTGTGTACCTAAATCCATTATAGTAGTTTCTGATGGGCACCGCAATGGAGTTTGCTGTCCCGGAAAACAGCGGTGTTCATACGTTTTTCTTTATGTGATCTACAGTTAGGGTGGATACGATGACGTGGACATTCATTGTAATCGAACCAGCTTTGTTGTATCACAACAATAGGGCCATTTGTTTTCCGGTTGAGTGGGATCTAAAATGTATTATTTTCATCTATTAATATTTTGTAAATTATTTTATTTTGATTTTATGATGATTATTATTGTGTATTAACATTAATTTTGGTTTAGAGTTCATAAGTTTTGAATGAGTAAATTAAATATTAATTCATTTTTATGATTAAATAATTGGAAAATATTTTTATTTTTATTTTTGATAATTAATTAGTTATGGAGTGTATTTTCATTAATAAAAAAACTTTAAAAATTAGATTGAAAATTTTCTTAGATTTGGAAGTGCAAGGGAATATAATGTTAAACAGCTTGGAAATGAGACATTTGAGTTCTCTTTGATTTTTGTGACTTATTGATTGGGTAAGTGTTGTTACAAAAATTAGATTTAGTGTTTTGGTAGGTTTGAGAGTTCAAGAGAGTTTCGTTTTATATGTAGGCTTGTTTCACTATGAACAATGGGTATCCCAAAGAAACTATACCCAATCCATATAAACAAATTTGTATAGTACCACATAAATGTCTTAATATTCAAGTAAAAACTAAGGTAATAACTACTACAATATAAAGAGGGTTGGAAGTTAATTAATTAAGTGATAAAATTTAAGTATAGCAATAAAAATATAAATTAGCACAATGAAATCATTTTTAAGGAGGAATAAGCTTACCTAAATTCATCTCTAGATGTTCCATAATTTGATGTAAGATAATGAAGGTAAATGCAGATTTTGGAGAAGGAAAAGTATCCCAATAAAATACTTATAACGAATATTCATTTGGCATATTTGCTAGGGAAATGAGTAATCAATGTAAAAACAGTGCAATAATGAACTATTGCAAGTACAAATGTATAATAAACATGTAACTAACTCAAACTTGCAAAAGAAAGTGGTGAATACCCCATTAGGGTTTCATTAAAAATCTCCAAAATGTAAAATAACACTTATGAAGCACTCATGAGATAAATTTCATCATTAAAAAATGTTAGATATACTTTATAAGCAATCCACAAGTGAAAATGTAGCTAGGGTAGGGTTATGGTTCACCTTTTATGGTTAAACCCTAGCTTTAGGGTTTCACCAATCCCAATTTTCTTTGTTGTGATTTAATTTCTAGAATTAATAAATCTCTTAGATCACCTCACAAAACTTTAGATAAAACCTTTAAAGACAAAAGTGTGCAGCTACTTTTCCCTATTAGAAAACAAAACTAAGCTTGACAAAAAATAAATATTTTTTGATCATATATATTTTATATTTTATTTTTATTTTTATATTTATATGAAACAAAAGAAAATAATTTTAGTTTTTAGGGTTTTTTGTGTTGGTTCTTGGGAGTTAAGGTTAGTGCCTTGTCTCCACTTAGGGCTTATGGGGTGAAGAAGTATGTCTCTCTAAGAATTGGCTATTCAATGTTTATGGATTAGAATGGTAGACTGGTGCCTCAAGATTAGTAGTCCCTTATCTAATCAAGATAAACTATGAAATCCAATGCCCTACAAGAAGGGTTTCCTCAAAGGAATAACCTTCACCAATAACATCAACAAAAGGTTGGAAATAATTGCCAAGGAGTATAAAACTAATCAAGTCAAGAGATAAGCTCTTACCAAATTTTTTTTAAGGAGAGATACAAACCCTAGAAGTGCTCCTTCCAAGTAGTTGAGTGACTCTTCAATGAATTCATCTTGCTAGATTTAGTAGAAACTTGTATATTCACAATAATATTTGAAGCACCAAGAATGAACAAGATCCAAGAATAGACACCAAAACACCAAGTAAAAGATCTTATATTAATGGCTTGAAATGATCTCCAACAATTCACAATGATTTGAATGAGAGGAGTGCATTTATTTATAGATAAGGATCACAACTCATTATTTATTTCTTAAATCTAGGTTAAGGAAATAAAATAAAAGTGACTTGTCATCTACATAACTTGGAGACTAAGTCAAAATACAATGAATAAATGCTTTACATGCTAGAAAACCTCATGAAACAGGTGACATCATCCTTCTAAGGGGGATGATTTTCACTTAGGGTGTAACTTTCTATCCAAAAATGACTTGGGAGGCTTGAAAACGTGGCAAGGAATGATCCTTGGCCACCCTATCTCCAACATTCACCTTCAAAGTAGGGAATGACTTCTTCAACATTCCAAATAAGGCCTCTAAAGGTGGAAAACTACTCTCTTTGGGCTATCTAGTCCTCAAAAAGTGGTCAAAGGCCATTCACATTATCATGAGTGAGTTCCATGTCATATATTGAAGGTATAAAGTAACTTAAGTGACCTCCACATCATCAAGTAGACTCAAATAAAACCCCAACATCCTCATTAAATGCACCAAGTGAGGGTCAGATGCCTTTAGTGAGTAAAACCATATCCAAAATGTGCCAAAGGAGAGGATCTCTCTAGAATCCTCCACATGGCATGTGTAGAGGGTGTCCACATGGATGGAAATAACCCATCTGTGCCTCGGAGTGTGTGACCAATGCCTCAAAAAATGTACAGTGCCTTGACAGTTGTGAGGCTACCTTGGGAAACATGAATCACATAACTCATGTGTAGAATCATCTCCAAGGGTCCATGACCAAAATTTGGTACATACAATAAGAGAGAGAGTGTATGTGGGTAAAAAAAGTGTGTTAAACCATGTGAATGACAACCCTTACAAAGTGTAATCACCTTTTACATAACAAATAGAATAAGTTAATAGTTAGCACCCCTGTAAATCATGTATCCTAGTAGATCCACCTCAGAATTCCCGCATACCTACCTAGGACATAAATTTCCAACATGGAGGGAGTTACCATGACTAAGGGATAGTGTTGTTAGCCCTTAACCAAGTTTTGGAGAACCTTGGTCATGTTTGACCAATTTTGGGACTTCGACGGGCTGGTCGAAGACAGAGCACCCACTCAAAGTAGAGATCATGGGATCTCACCCCCTTTTGCAAAATTTTTGGGTGTTAGGCTTTATGTAACGGGTATGGGATGTCAGCCCATGGGTTTTACCCATGTTTAGGCCCCTGTTGTAATGTATAAATAAGTAGCTAGGTGATGTAAGAAAGAGACCTAGTAGTTGGATCTATGTGATCGAATTGGCTTAGTGCATACTGTGATGAGAACTTGTAGAGCTAAGTGCAAGTGATTGTAAGAAGGCTTTGTGCTGTGCCAAGATTGAGGAAGGAGGATATGGCGAGGTGCACACAGATCTCCTGTCCTATGCGGAGTTGGTTTTGTGGCTCTGTGCATGTAATAAGATTGGAAGAATACAATAAATAAGAAGAAGAGTTGGTGGATGTAGCCCCACACTTGGGTGAACCATCTATTTCCTATGTTTTGGTTGCTTTGTGCAATGTGGATGATATGTTATTGTTGTGATTTATGCTTAGTGTTGTAGTCTCTATGTATGTTAGATTCATCTGATGTAGTAGCTTAGTGCTTAATAATGTGAATGAATGCTAGATCTGCTTGATGTTATGTGCTAAATGGTTGGATGTGCTTAAGTCTTGATGAATACTGCATTATTCTGTAATTAGGTTTTTAACCTGCGATGTGAATAAGGAGAAAGGCTAATGAATGTTAATTGATAAGTTCTTTGTTAAGCATTGTGATCACAGATCTGTGTCCCAACTAGGTTGTGGACACTTGAGTCCTACAACTCCCCCTGCCTCTACCTCGGGTGAGACTTCATCTTCTTCGTAGATGTTGTCAAAAGGGTCGGTAGTTAGGGTTTTTTTGGTGCGTTGTTGAAGCATTGAACCTTGGGTCTTCCCCTGTGCCAACAAATGGTTCTATTGTCGGGACTGAAACTATGATTGTTGGGAACTGAAGAAAAGAGAAAGCTCTGTGCATAGATCTGTTGTTGTGGTGCACAATATTCTACTTGACTGCGAATCTCTGTGCTAAGAAGGGAATCAGATCTAAGTAAAAGAGGTAAGATCTTAAATCTTTGTGCTTTGATAAAGGTAAGATAAGTGGAAATTTTTGTTTCGAAGGAATGGATCTAGGTATGCTTGATAGATTTTGTCCTAGTTTGAAAACTAGGGCATAGCTATAAGAAAGAAGATTTGATAGGAATAGATATGATAGAAATACTGAAAGATATGGTATTCCTATGCATAGAAAGAACTTCTGGACTAATGAGTGGATGCAAGATCCTAAAAATAATTTTTTGCAGGTTCATCACTGTGATCCCAATGCACAGTACAAGAAAGGGTGGGGATCATTTAAGAGAAAGAGAGGATTGAATATTTGTTATAGTTGCAAATGATTAGGATATATTGTTAAGGAATGCCTTGGTAGAGGCCCTATTTGTCTTTGTTGTAAATCTGTTGGCCATGAAGTTTTGGACTGCGCTAAAATGATTGATAAATTTGAAAAGATGAATATGAGGCAAGAAAACCATGAGGAAGGTAAAGAGCCTAAGAATATGCTAGAACGCTAGGAAGAATCACAGACTATATTATTGCAGATGAAAGAAACATTGAATGATTACATAGACATTATCTTATCAGAGATCTTAAAAGAGAAGGAGTGCATAGAAACAAGAATACGAGACTTCGACATAGACTATGTTCTAGATAAGGAAACACAGGTGAACATTATGACAGAAAGTACTTGGGAAATTTTGGGAAAGCCTGTTATGGTTCCTTCATTGGGAGGAATAGAATTGTTTAAAGGAAAGATGATAACCTTATGTGGAAGACTTACTCACGTACCTATGGTTGCTCATGGAGCATCGACTAAAGAAGAATTTGGGGTCATTAAGTTTATTGAGAACAATCCCCCCTTTGCACTTTTGCTAGGAAGGACTTGGATTGAGAAAGATCAGATCTGAAGGAAAAAAGAAGAGGAAGCTCTAGAACATAAAAAGCAAGAATTAAGGGATTTCATGGCTAGGAGAATAGCGCGATTAATAAAAGAATAAGAGGACAAGTCGAAGCAAGTGAGGGAAAGAGACCTGGTTGTCAAAGTTGAAATAATGCAAGAAGGCTTAAAGAACTTATCCATGAAGGAGAGAAGAGCACCTACTCTAGAAACATAAGAAGTATTACCCTCAAACCTTGTAAAAGACCCTCAATAGTGCGAAGTTACTATGCTAAGAACATATAAGAATAAAAATGGAAAGAGGAACCCAATGACTCAGATCACAGGGAAGAAGGCTAGAAATCTCAACAAGAAGAAAGCAAAGTTAGAAAAATTGCAGGAAGTTCCAGAGAGGACTTCGTAGAAAGAAGGCTTGCAGAAATGGAACCTTGTCGAAATAGAAAAACAACGCAAACTGTCACTTCGCCATGACGAAGCAATATGACTGTTGGAGGGGCCCCGACTGTTAGAATGACGCTCCAGAACAGCTAGAAATGCATTTATTGTCGGAAAGATCGCCATTGGACCATTGAGACCATGCCATAATGGATGGAATCATATTGATTGAGGTATTCCTACCCATTCGAGGAGTCTATTACAACATTGTCTATTTAACCCGTCAGATATCTCACTAGGGACACTTTTGCAAATTGTGATTATTGGAGCCCACAAAGAACTAATTGCTATCGTGTAGTGCTTACTAATACCTCACCACCCGTGCTTCTTACCATGAGTATTTGTCTGCCTACTCGAGATATCTGATCTCGAGCATATATGTCTGGAAAATGTAGTGCAGTAGAGAAGTACGTGGAAGAAATCCTCATAGACCTTACGGCTGAAGAGTTCATGTCCACAGGTGCACAAGATTCGTCGAAAAGAGGATTGCAAGCCTCCCCATCAACTACACATCAATCTGGGCCCTCTCAAACCACGACAAATAAAAGAAGCAAGCATCGCGACGACTTGGCGAACGTGAAGCTCATCCCGTCAGTCCTGCCCGACTATATCCCACCTCTGGCTAGTGCGGTTAGCCGTGACAATGTCCTGAGAGACTTCGACTATACACTGATCACTGTGTACCTCTCGAAGGGGATACGCGCAATTGGATCGCAGCTGGGACAGATTCTGACGCTCAAGATTAGTGATTTCAACTAATTAGGATATCGCAAGAATTATGGAATGCTCGTACCACATAAGTACTTGAAAAATACAACGGGGAAGAAGCCAAAGATAGTCCCCCATCCATGGACCATGGAAATCACGAGATCGACAATCCTTAACTTGATGAAGATACCACACTTCGACAAACATTAGGAGGTTAACGCGTGCGTTAAACTCCTCCTGTCGTGCTACCATGGCGGTTACTTGTGGTTGGATAGGTGCATCACTGTAGATCTGGCATTGATCCATCGAATCACTAGATTGAGCATGTAAGGACCAGACCCTTGGGATTTTTACCCAGGGAAGGCTACAAATCACGCCCTGGCGAAGCGAATAAAGGACACCTACGAAGATTTAGAGAAGGGGAAATGGGGCTACAAGGTAACCTCCATACAAAATGGCACAGGCACTTAGCTTTCCAGTTGATCACTGGTAAGCTCATCAGGAAGAACAGACCAAAGCAAGTCACAGGGTTTATTGTCAACCTCGCAGGAAAATGCGTTGAAGGAATGCAGATGAACTGGGCAAGCTACCTCGTCAGCCAGTTGGAGCAAGATTGTCACGATGCGTAAGATCAAGGCTACAAGTTTCACTTTAGCTGGTTTTTTATTCTCATTTCCTTTGTCGCTTGGAAGATGCTTGAAGGAGAAACCTTCCCTGAAGTCGAGTTGTCCGAACCACTGGCCATGAGGTTCACTACACTCTAGTATTCAAACGACATGGAAAAATAATGGCAGTCAAATGCGGTGTTTCACACATATTATTTTCAGTTGAAGAGGGCCATTGAATCCTTCCCTCGTGTTGTTCCAGAGTCTATACTTAAGTCTTAGAAGTACAGTGTCTAGGCATCTGAAAGTGGGTAAAAGGTGGAGAAGAGAGAAACGTCAACCTTCGGCAAAGTAAACTAGGGAAGATTTCTATGTTGGCATTGTCTAGCTTCCAACTGTTCCTAGATAGTTATATCTTGTTCAATGGCTACCCATGAACGGTCAAGTTTGACCCGGTTAGTGGTTGTTTTAAGAATAGTGTCAAAAAGGTTGAAGGCGATGTGTGTTTGATTCGATAATCTGGGTTCGATATTAGGCTATGTTGGTACAGGGACAGTCATGGAGGAACAGTAAAAGTAGGAAAAACTCCAAAGAGAGATTAAGTGTTGTCTCAAATTGGTCGTATAAACGAGAATTTACGGTTTCAGGACTAAAATAGGGATGCAAATCAAAGGCTCTTTGCCATAACTGTGTTATATTTTAATAAAAGGTATGAGGTGGGAGAAAAACATTTAGCTGTCTATGGTGTAAGGCTCCTATCAAGGGAGGATCTCACGTATAAACAGAAGAGGAAAACTGTAAGGAAATAACCAATGTAGCAAAGAATATGTGTAGAATTCTGAAAATGTGGATTGGTCTTACACCCACTTATAGCTGGTACAGAGGAAAAACAGTAAACAATTACAGAAAACCAAAATTCATTCGCTATAGTAGTGGTCGTACTAAATTATAACGAAGCACATCAGTTAGGAATATGAAATGAAACGAAATATGAGATACAAGAAAACAAACTTGTAACACAGTCATGACGGAATTGAGAATCTTCAGATTTGCTTTGTATTAACTCTCAAATGTAAAAAACTCTGTTACAATCGACACAAAAAGGTCCAGCCCTGTTTATTTCTTTCTGTGTTATATTTATACAATTTTACAAATAAGATAGAATCTCAATAGTCACAAAATTTCGGTTATGACAGGGAGGAGAGAAATCGCTCCATTTCTTCTTCTCTGTCTTCACTTGGTGCCAAACGTTTGTCCTCGCGCGGGTTCGGTACAGGCGACACACATTTCAACCAGTTGAGATATTAGCCGCGACGGTTCTGCCTGACAGTTGGCTTCAAAGAAGTAACATTCTCGGGCTAACTGTTGTAGCCTGTCTTCCATCTGTCCATCTATGATGTCGATGGCGCATAGTTGCGCGCTGGATTTAATCATGCGTTTATCTACTTAGACTATGTCCATCATAGTCATCTGGGAGATATCAACCGAGTCTCTTTCCTCTTTTTCCTTTAGATCAAGCAAGATTTTCTCCACATTCATTTGCATCAATTTCTCGGCATTACCCCCACTGTCAATGCCTAGCAGATCGTCATCTATAGAATTGAAGGCCTCTTCTAAGGAATTGGTTATCTTTTTGGCTTGCTGCTTGCCTTCGGCGATGTTATGCTCCCATTATTTTAATAGAATGTTCCCTCTGGTCTGCTCTGAAATGGTGAACCTGGGAGTACTTTCTGAAACCCTACTGTTCGTGGCTATCACAACCTCTTGGAAGGCAATTTGAGCTGCTCTGACTTCCCTTTCTCTAGCTGATAAGTTCTCTGAAACCTGGTTGACCAGCAAACCGTTGTCTTGGATCGCTTCTACCTTGGTGAGAAAATTTTGCTATGCCGCAGAGACTCTGCTCTGAATCTCGGTCACCTGGGATTTGAACATCCCGATGTTTATCATTTTGTTCTCGGCGATCTCCACCCTAGCCTGTAGCTGTTCGATCAAATTATTTTGCTAGCTCACTTGCATCTGACCATCTCGGACCACCAGTTGTGCTTGCTTGAGCTTAGTTTTGAGCATCTCTATCTCATTTTTATCGGCCAGCCTGGCCTGCTCTATTCCTACACTCGCCTGTTCTTTAGAAGTCTCTGTAGTTGTGGCCAGTCTAGCTTCAAGGTTCCTAATTAGGCAATTTTTTCTTTTAAGTTGGTTCTTTAAGAGCCCGACTGAGAATTGATTCGCCGAGGAATATGCTCCTAGTGTCCCTGCTATTTCAGTAGTGAATTGCTCATTCTTCTTGTCCTTTCCATCAATTATAAATTTATATTTATTGGCAGTTGACTCTCCCTCTTGATAGAATTACCTTTTCACTACTGCCTTCCTCTTCTTATCGAAGAAAAACTCATTCGGAGGGAGTTCTTCTACCCTTATGGGCCTCATCTCTTCATTGAATATCCATCCTGCATCGATATTTCCTTGCGTCGATTGCAAGGGGATAACTGATGTGATAGGTTCTCCGATCTGCTTCGCTGATTTTCCTGGAGTAGCTACCAGGCCCTGCTTCTTCGGCGGGTCTGGAGTCTTTATCTCTATTTACGGACTCTGCTTCTTCGGTAGGTTTGGAGTCTTCATCTCTGCCTCCGGACTCTTCATTTGCTTCCCCTCGTCCTGGTGTTTTCCTTGATCGGGAGTCACATATTTAGATCCTTCGACGTCTTTTTGTTTCGCCTCCGATGTACTCAGACCCTCACCTCGCAACACTGCGGGCAGACAACTACGTCAATGTTCCTGGAACTTCATAACATCGGCTCTTTACTCGGGTGCCAAGTTTTGTATCCGAGCTAGAATATCAACATAGGACCTTGCTCCTCGAAAAATGTCATCTGAGGGTGAATTCTCATGCTCAAATCTCTTGAGCCTGTAATTAGCCAAATGATTGCTCACGACCCTCTACGGATCATGCTTCTTGTATTCGATGGAGACCAAATTCAGGTCTTCCAGGGATGCCACCTCGGCTTTGGCATACCCGAAATCTAATAAAGAATAAAAATTCAAATGAACAGGAAAAGCCGGCCATACCTTCTTCGAGTACCCTTTAAGTTCTTTGCTTACACCACCAATTACTGTTTGCCTAGTGACCTCATGACAAGCCAACTTGTCAGGAATGAACAATGGTAACGCATGTAGAGGGACCGAAGCCCTGAAAACATGGAGGTATGCAAATTCTTCTTCTACATACCAGTCTGCTATGCTGCTCAGATTCGTTACTATGTTGTCCGAGATCCGGGGTGGCGGGTGGCCAAAAATGGTGACATGCAAGGGCACCATCACCCAGTTAAATATTTCATACACAAAATTTCCCGCTTTGTTTTCCCATAATTTTGCATGATATACATGTATGGGTTCGTCTTCGGTCGGAGTCCAACTCTAGCTCATTAATGGAAATGGTGTCATAGAACAAATTGCGTCCATAATGTATGGAGACATGAAGAATGAAGACGCCTTCCCATTCTCTTTCTGCGCCCAATACTCTGTGACCCGACTGGTCAAGCTATCAGAAAGCATCTTTGCCCAGTCAAAGGAACTGCCTTCAGCAACCCGAAACATTAAAGGCACCCACGAAAGAAAAAAAATGCGAGGTGTCCTCTTTCCCATATAGTCGGCATGTCATCATGACCACATATTTGTACTATGGTTCTAACGAAGAGATTGAATATATGCCGTGGGTATTAGCTCTGAACTTCGTGGTGTTCGAAACCCAATCCTTTATTAAAATGGACATGGTTTTATCATACTGCATGCATTCCTTCTCCTTGAACTCGTCTAAGAATTCAGTGCCATATGTGTGGTTGGACGTCGTGGGCATCTTATACATGGTTTGCAGATATTCCGGCCTAAAAGTTCTGATGGTGATTTTCTCCTCGTTCATGATGGTTCTGGTCGGTATGTCCACATGGTCCAATGCCCATCGGACCATATCATATTATGGAAGCAACTGTGGCCTGGCTGCTACTCTGTGCATTCTGGATTGGATGACTATTTTGTACTTGGTGGTTATATCATCTTTCTTGGTGTCGTTGGAGTCGTCGGAATAGTCCACCAACTCTTCCTGTAGAACATATGAAATGAACGATCAATTCGGGACCGAGTCAATACTTTGAAGCGAAGTATCAGAGACATTGTCTGAGCCTTGTCCCGAAACCTCAACATTCACCTTTGATGCTTTTCGTGGAGCCATGGCTGGAGATTGCGTTTTGGCTCTTCTGCGATAGAAATGCGTATACATACAAAATTCAGCTGCTCAAAGATAATGTGCTTTGCGTAGTATGAAATGAATTTGTTATAATGAATCACATCCCTTATATATATTTGAAAAATCGGTACCTTTCAGAACAAGTCTGTCAAATCACATTTGGAAATAAATTTTGCCATAAAAATCCGATCTTATATTTATCGATTTACCCTATTTCCTCATTAATGTCATAAATTTTGGCGGTTTAAAAGTCAGTTGGTGCATGGAAATAATAAGGCTACCTCGTGAATCGTGCAAGCATCGAAACGTGAGATATGTCTTGATTTAGCTTAATTAATCCATTTTTACCAACGTTAATCAACACTTCGGTACTCGTTATATCGGGGATTTTAGTTTAACACTTTGAATCTCTAACACCCGAGACTGCAAAGATCTATTTTGATTAATAAAAGGTAATTGTGATTTGGGGTTCAATTAATTTTATAATTATTATATTCGCCATATCACGACTCGGAGCTTCAAAGATAAGTTTCTGGAAGATTTACATGCCGAGGTGCGAATCCGCGAGATCGCGATAACATGACTTAATTAAGAGGGAAGATAATCTTGGATTAATTGATTAATTAATCACGTTATAACTGCATCTTGATTTCTCGAGTCGGGCTTTAGACGGTGTAACTTTTGAAAAGGACAACGTCGAGTGGAGAAACGTCGAGAGAATCTTTTACCATGGTTAGCTTTTGCCTTTAACCTTGACATGGGTTCTTCAAATAAGGACCTCGTGTTCTCGGCTATCGGGGCTATGAAAATAAAATTTCAGGTTTGGCAAACGCCGAGGCACGAAACCCCGACGACGCTAAGTCATGGGTTAGGGAAAAATTTACCCTCGTTACTGTATTGAGTAAAAAATTAAAACGATTTCGTTGTTTCGTAGCTCGGGACGTGTGAACTACATGGCTTATAGTATCCGACCTACGAGATCCCAAAGTGGAACAAAAGAGGAAGCATTTTTACGAAAGGTAGGACTCGTTTTGAGAGTATAATAATCATTGCTGCTCGCGTGATAAAGTTTCAGAGATCTCGATATCTCAGAGGGAAAAATGAAAACCATTTTTAGATTTCAAGCATTGAGAATGAAATTTGTGATGGGATAGAAAAACAAGGGCGGCTCCAACATAGGCTCCAACTAGGGATCCCGCCTTCCTGTGAGGCGGGAAGAATAGTAGACCACGTGCCAATATTGGGTAAATGAAGTCAAAATCTCAATCAGGAGAAAAGGTTCCCGAGAATAGAGGATCGAAGGGGGAAAGAGACTTCATTCTTTACCTTGAAAAGATTTTTCAAAATCAGATACTCTTTTTAAACATAGCTGTAGTCCCTTCCACAATTTTCCCTTTCCCGCTACTAAATTCGGGTATGTTTTAAGACAATCGAAACAGTCCTAGGAGACCCAACAGATCTTGCAGCTATCGGCTTGCATCAAAAGAATAAGATTATATGTTTTTAATTGGGAAGTCCCGTCTGAATTTGGGATGTGGATCAGGTTTTAAAAAGCAGTGGTTACTAGAGTAGAGTGATATTCATGTATAACAACCTTACAGATATCTCAGATATTACTTCACTGCCAGCGAGCCTGTTTAGTACCCCGGTAAAGTTATCTGGCCCCTTTTACTGAATTTCCTTTCACCACTTCGGAATATATTTATGCATTTAAATGCCGAGACGAGGGCAATCATTTCTGAATTTCCTTTCATCGTCTCTTGGACTAGGTGGGGGCAATCATTTCTGAATTTCCTTTCACCACCTATCTTATAATTTACTTTTTAGAGCATGAAGATGGGGGCAATCAGTTTGTATCAGGGTTGATATCTGTGTAATATTTTGCATTATAGGTCTGTCAACTTACTTTGATTACTCGGTACCAACCTTCCCTTGACCTTTACAACATATTTGTTCTTAGGAAGAAAAAAGAAAATAACTTTTTAAGGGTATTCCATTTGAGAAAGCTTCAATCCTCCGATGCTGTTGAAAAACCTAGGAAAGTTATGATCACTCTAAACATTCCTTCGCTTAGCAGGGGATCGAGTAGTTTTGAAGACCCGCTTTCTTTCCACAATTTGTTTTGAAACTCACGAGGTTGAAACGAAAATTTTTATCCCTTCGTATATGAAACAGAAAGATGGTGACTTTTTAAAAGTTAAACGCGAAGATAGAAAGGATGCCAGGTAGTGATTTACTGATTGAAAATACAGAGGTTAAACAATTCAAAACTGACTCTTGTAGATATTTTCATGGATACTTTACTTTGACTGACTGTTTTTAGATTGGGTGAATCGTTTAAATTGTCTTAAGTTTTTCAGAGATTATTAAACCAAGAAACAACTCTGTTATCTATCAGTTCAGCTGATATTGCAGTTTGAATGGCATTACCTCGGTTTTCTTTAACAGTCCTTTATAACCTGACTTTTCAGAAATCTCATCTTTACCTTTTCATTTTACTTTCTTTGCGCAATATGAAATTACTTTAGGTATCACCTGTTTATGCCGATTTATTTTTCCGACACCGACTTTCAGTTTACTCCTCCTTCTTGTTTCGTATGCAGCTGCAATCCTGTAAAAGAAAAATATGAATCTTATCCGAAATGTGTTGAAAGTTTATGAACGAAAAAACAGAAAATCAAAAAGCAATGTTTAAATGAAAATACATATATGTACACAATATATATATATATATATATATATAATAATTTATTTATTTATTTTTTTAATCTGGCGACTGTTATGTCATGTAATGCTTTAGATACCGTCCATTGACAGGGGTGTTGAGGACTTCTCCGTCTATATTTTCCAGTAGGAAAGAATTTTTTCCTTTTGGAGCCGAGACCCTGAATGGTCCATACTAGAGGTGGTCGAATTTACTATGCTTCACTGCTTCTTCCTTTATTGCATCCCATCTTAGCACTAAATCACTTGGAAGGAATTCTTTGTCTTTTGCTTTGCGGTCGAACAATGCTTTCATGTCATCTTGGTACTTATGCATCTTTTCATCAACTTCGACTCTATGCTGTTGGACCTCAATCGGCTGATTAATTCTCCTGGTTACAGGATTGGGCTCTTCGTTTTGATCTTGCCATAACTTCATCACTGGTAGAGCTAGGTTTATAGGTAGAATAACATCTGTCCCACAGACCATTTGAAAAGGCGAAACACCGATAGACCTTTTAGTGCTTATGCGGTTTGCCCACAATGCGTATTTCAAGTGTACATGGCAAGACCTCTTATTTTCATCCAATACTTTCTTGATTATATTTACCAGGCTCTTGTTAGATGACTCGGCCAACCCATTCCCCTGGGGGTAATATGCTGTGGAATGGCCAAGAACGATGTTATACCTTTGACAGGAGCTGATCATAGCCATAGATTTAAAGGCCTGGGCATTGTCAGTAACTATCTTTCAGGGACAACCAAATCTTGACAAAATATTGTCCTCCAAGAAATCGATTACCACCGAGTTTGTTGCCCTTTTGGTTGGAATGGCTTCCACCCACTTAGTAAAATAATTTGTAGCTGTTAAGATCCACTTGTGTTGAGCACTGGAATGGGGATTAATCTTGCCTATGAAGTCTATACCCCATTGGTGAAATGGGGCTTCAGCTTTGACTGGAACTAGAGGCAGTGCAGGGAGCTTCTGTTTACATGCGAATAGTTGACAAGGGTTGCAGGCACACACTTTGGCATTGACGTCCGAAAAGAGTTTTGGCTAGTAGTACCCAGCCCTCAAGATCTTGTAAGATGTAGATATCCATGCGTGATGCCCCCCACAGACTCCTTCATGAAATTCGTCTATAACCCGCTACGTTTCTGATTCAACTAAACAGACTAACAGGAAACCGAGTGGGTCTTTCCAATATAGCTGATTTTCAACGATACAATATTTAACAACATGGAGTTTTAAAGTTCTGACTTTAGATAGTGATAGTTCATTTGGGCATTTTAGAGTTAGTAGGTATGACACTATGTCTCTGTACCAGCCCGATGATAATAACTTCTCTTCGATCTGGTTTGGACTTGTTTCTTCATCCAACTCATTTAGGTCTGTGTCTTCATCGCCTTCCTGCAGGCAATTGATATCAAGGGCTCTGAAATTTGACTCAGCTAAGAGTTTGGCCAGGCCTTGCCCTTTTATCAATTTGGTCGGTTTAACTTCCAGATTGAATTCTTGGATTTTAGCGAGCCATTGCCCACTTTTTCCGTCACTGTCTGGCTGTACCAATATATCTTTCACAGAACTAGTAGGCAGGTACATGATTATCTTTGAATGTAGTACATAAGTTCTGAATGCCTTTAGTGCTTTTACCATTGCGTATTCCTATTTTTCTATTATGTCATACTTCAGTTCTGCGTCTCTAAGGCTCTTGCTAAAAAACATGATAGGTCGTTCGAATCCTTCTTCATTCTTTTGTAGGAGCACCAAGACGATAGTATGTTCAGAGGAAAATGAGAAGATGAGAAAATCTTTCAGATAGTCTGGGCTTGCTAACACAGGTGCCTCGCTTATGACTTTCTTAATATGTGCAAATGATGCTATGGCCTCGGTTGTCCAATTTACTCCACTGTCCTTCTTCAACATACCTGTGATCAATTTTACGATCTTAGTGAAATTCGGGATAAACCTTCGTAAAAAAATTATTCTTCCTAAGAAAGATTGAATCTATTTTACATTTCTAGGAATATTTATAGTATTTATTGCTTCAATCCTCTTAGGATCAATCCTGATTCCATCCCTAGATACGATATGGCCCAAAAGCTTACCGTCCTGCATAGCGAAATGTGATTTCTTTGGGTTCAAAGATAGACCAAACCTACGGCATTTTTCGAAAGTCTGTTTAAGATGGATCAAGTGTTCTTCATCGGTTTTAGAGAAAACCGTCAAATCGTCAAGGTAAATGACTACGAACTTGTCCCTTTCTCCTATGAAAGCAATGTCCATAGCACACTGGAATGTGGCCCCTGCATTCATCAAACCAAAAGGCATTTTGTCATACATAAACATACCCCATGGTGTGGTGAAATAAGTTTTTTCCCTGTCTTGTTCATTCATGGTGATTTGATTATAACCAGAGAACCCATCTATCATAGACATTTGGTTTGCTCCAACAACTTTTTCTAGCACATGGTCCATTTTGGGCAGCGGATAATTGTCCTTGAGAGAAAACTTATTTAAGTTTCGGAAATCCACACATAGTCTGATTTCCCCACTCTTCAGAATTTGGTGAAGTCGGGAAATTCAACTGAAGGAAAGATGGTATGTCAACTGCCGATGAACTATCAAGAGGGCCCTTTCCTTTGTGTACTAAGGGGATAGTCGGATGAATCTCACTCCTAACTTCAGAGCAGTTTGGCGTTGAAACTTTAGTATCAAAGAGAGGACTAAGCAAAGTTGAGGGTTTAGAAGAAACCTTAGTCTTCAGTGCCGGGGTTTTAAGTTTGTAAACTGCAGCGGTTGGCTTAAGAGAGCCTCTCGCCTTTAAAATATTTTCGGGATCGGTAACGGAAGTAATCTGCTTACCATCCGAGTTTTGTCTGGTATTCCTTCGACCGGATTCCAGTTTATTATTTGTGGAGTCACCAAGTGAAGGATTATGAAGCCTTAAAAGGTGTGTACTCTTTGTTCACTATCAAAGGGTAACACTTTCAACGAAAAACAAATGTCGTTTTCCCAGGGAAAAAGATTTCGTAACTTCAGTCCCCGACAACGGCGCCAGAAAGATGTTGTTCCAGAGTCTGTACTTAAGGCTTAGAAGTACAGTGTCTAGGCATCTGAAATTGGGTAAAAGGTGGAGAAGAGAGAAATGTCAACCTTCGGCAAAGGAAACTAGGGAAGATTTCTACGTTGGCGTTTTCTAGCTTCCAACTGTTCCTGGATAGTTATATCTTGTTCAATGGCTGCCCATGAATGTTCAAGTTCGACCCGTGTTGACGGGAAAAATTGAATGCTCGTCAACTGGAGGAGTGGATCCGGTCCGGGGTTGTCTAAATAACCCAAGTTGTTTGGGATGATCCACCCCGACAGGTTTAGCGGCTCCGTTGGCCTATCTAAGTCCTAAGAAAACGAAAGAAAACTAAAACTAAAGGAACTAATCTAAATGAGAAAAAGCAACTACAACAAACTATATACAAATCTAAAGCATATATACAGTTTACTAACTAATATTATACAATAATAATTCTATGAAATTAAATGTTCAACTATCAATGGAATTAAATCTCAATCACAAATGTATAGTATTTACAGAATACAAATTTTGATCTAAATTTGCAAAAATCATTGGTAAAATGCCTTATGACAGCGAAACCATTATTTTTTGATTTTTCCTATTTTTTCAGTGAAAGAAGAGAAATAAAAAACTAACTAAGCTAAGAAATTAAGATAACAATCTGTACTATAAAACTGAACTATATATCTATCTAAAACTACTGAGAATTCTCGAATTTATTAACTATTAAATAACAGATATCAAGCTGACCTGATGTAACGACCCTTAATTATTAAGATGTTTTAATTTAATAAATAATCCAAAAAAAAAAAGGTATTGAATAAGGGGTGGATAATATAATATAATGTTTAAATTAATTTATAATATAATATGATTAATTTGATTATTAATTAATTAACTAATTAATAAAGTATTAATAAGGGGTGGATAATAAAATTTAATGTTTAAATGGGGTTACGTATCCCACAAGGGATAACGTAACCACTAGTAAGGATAAATAATGAATGAAAGGATAAGGCATTTAAGAAAGGGATAAGGTATTTGGTGGGGGGAGTTAATGGAGGAAGGGCGGTGAAGGAGGAATAAGGGAAGTGGAGAAGGATGATGGGGGGCATTCTACGAGAGGGGGAAGAGCTTGGAGGATTGGAGAGAGTGAATCCTACAGTGGAATTTACAGTGCACCGGGGGGGCTGCAGAGGTTTTGGGCTCGGAGGGCTAGGACATCCATTGATGTCCTAGGGCTAGGCGTTACTAGTCGGCAGGGAGGTTGGTTTTGGGGTGTCCTAAAGAGCAGCATCAGAT
>ML783287.1:122657-202875 GCA_009831015.1 Picea engelmannii
CAGTGCACCGGGGGGGCTGCAGAGGTTTTGGGCTCGGAGGGCTAGGACATCCATTGATGTCCTAGGGCTAGGCGTTACTAGTCGGCAGGGAGGTTGGTTTTGGGGTGTCCTAAAGAGCAGCATCAGATTCAAGCTAAGGAAGGGAGAAGATTCAAGCTAAGGAAGGGAGCAACATCAGATTCAAGCTACGGAAGGGAGCATCAGATCCAGGTTAGAGTTATGAATCTTTTGAATTAAATTGTTAGTAAATTTTATTTATTGAAATATTAGATTGAATGTGCTAGATTAAGTGAATTTTAAATTTACTGTTCTGTTCTAAATCAATGGTAGTTTAAATTAAATAAGAGCATTACACCTAAAGTAACGCTTCCTATTTGTCCTGTGCTCAGTACTTGATTTAGCTATTTAGTGGGAGAAAACCCTGCACTAGATTCTCCACATGCTTCTTGTAAACAAGAAGCAACAGTGCTCTTTGAATATAAGTGACAGAAAAAACAAGACATAAAACGACAACAATCTTATAATTTAAAAATCATCACAATTAGATAAATCCCCGTGTGAAGTTTTGTACAGAACATTTCATTTAATGAAGAACATAAACCTTTACTCATCAAATTGAAACATAGTCATTGGTATACTAAAAATGAGATACATGAGATATGGACAGAATTTAAATCACAACGCATTAACCTATAATAAGTCTTGATATCTAAAGTAGTCAACGACTTGATCACAAATTAAAATGCACAAAACTTGAATGAAAGTATGATAAATTGAAAGCTAAAGTTGTTACAAAAGATCCACTTCCATTTGAGTTTGTATCATCATAAATCCATAGCCTTTGTTCTCCCAACAGTGATGGATTCATTACAAAAATAAATGAGTATATAAAGGCCACAGGGTAAAACATCCCTGTGGGAACTATCAAAAACAGTTTACAAAAAATCTAGGAACAATCTCCCAAGTTTCTATTTCTCCCTATGACTAACAACTTAAAACAAAACTATATCACAAAAAGCATGTTCTAAACTGCCACAACATGTCCGATTTTCCATTGAAATTCGTAGGTACCTGTAGGTGGACAAGAATAAACAAGTTTAGATAATGTTTTATTTGTAAAATTAACAAAAATCTAAATTTTAAGACTAGCTACAGAATCTCACTATTCTGTAGCTAGTCTTATTTGCAAACAAAACCGTTTTAAATCAATCCAAACGATAACAGAAATATATTCGATCTATTAAAAAAATATTTAATTACTAATTGAAAACAAAGCAAATCATTCACGCCAAAACAAACCAAAACTCTTATGCAAAATCTGAACAAACGAAATCATAATTAAATCCATTTCACTTGAAACAGACTATAAACGAATATCAAACAAATCTTTCAATATAGATACAATATGTCAATCCAACACTTAACATAATTGTTTTTAAATTCAAAACTAACAGAGTTGTTTTTTCGAATCAATAGATTACATTGTATTTATCAAACCAATCTTTGATATTAATGCATCGCATACACCAAAGATTATGCTAATTCAAACATTAGAATCATCTCTGGATCAAACCAAATAGAACTGAATCGAACTAACTCAGGGCCGACACGATCGTTCTACTAATTCGAGAGGAATCAAATTGTGTTAAATCGGTTCAATCAAAACATAGCTATATGATTTTAGCAAACAAATCTTCAATGCAAACATAATTCAAAACGAAATCAAAATAACAGAATCATTTTTAAATCTATTTAAACAAACAGAACTAAATGGGAGCGAACACAATCGTCTAACCAAATCATTCAAAATCTATGTTGAAATACATACATGGGTTGTAGAAAAATGATTGGGTCAGGATAACTTTGAGTTGACAAAGGCCGTAGCTATCTCAACATTTCTGAAGACAATTGAACCCGTAGTCTTTTGCTTCTTCTCGTTGGCTTGTAGCTTGTCGTTCTCCTTTGACAACACAATAACTCATTCCTCTAATGATTTAATCTTAGATTGCAATAGAGAAACATCCGTGTAGTAACATTCAATATAGGAATTGCATTGAGTACACGGTGGTTGATTGGGCCTTGGCATTACAGGTGAGGGTTCGTTCAAGTTACCAGGGGTTTCACTGCCAATCTTAATTCCAGGGAAGTTAGGGTCATTCTTGAGGCATGGAGGTAGGTTGGAAACATAGTGATAGGGTTCCATAGAACAGAGGCCATGAGAATAAGGGTATTCCTCGGTCAAGAAGTGTTCAATCTCAGAGTCTGAATCCTCGCTCAAAACAATAGGCTTTTGGTCAGTTCTCTGCTTGGGCTTGTTCCGAGCACATCTAGATATCCATCGTGCATTCTTCTTTCCCCTACTATTGACACCAGTATCACCTTTGCCTTTCTTCCTTACATGCCTCTTGACGGTCTTAGTATTGTCTTTAGCACATGGGTCGGCCATGGTATCGGGTAGGTCAAAGTTGGGGCAGTTTGAGGGTTTGACAGGGGGTAGAAGGGTAGGAGGTGGCACGGCTGGCCCAACCAGGGCTTCAGTGACCACAATCTTGTCCAATTGGACACACTCAGGAGTGGTGAAGCCATTACTTGATAGGAAGGCTTGCCAACAGTCACCACTAAGGCTCAAATGATGAACGATAATGATTTTGATCAAGCAGTGATGGAAAAGGCTGCTATCAGCCTTCTCACGCTTAAATCGTTTAGACATTTTGTACAGACTGCATAGGAGGTAGTGAGGCATGTTCAGAGGGTAGTCTATAAAATTCATTAGCAACCTGAGATGATAAAGAAATATCAAACCATAACGACCTTCGCAAGTCACAAATTTCTTAACAATTGTTAATAGATCATGCCATCTGGTCTTAAGGGCAGTGACATGCATACCTCTATCACACCTAATGATTTTCCTTGATGCGAATAGGAGCGGCCATGGCACCTCGTCCACTTTTGAATTATTAAACCACCTCTGCCCTTTAGCTGGTAAGCTTGTAGCTGAGCTGAGGAATTCCTCATTTAGCTCGAGTTAGATATCTCCGACCTTAGCCCTGCATCCTTCGAACATGAGGGCGAAATGTTGGGCTACCGTAAGGTTGAAACCCTCAAATTTTTGGATAAAACTCAACCAACCACTATTCTCCAGGTCTTCACGAGCACTGTCAAATAGCAGGAGCGTTTGGCTTCCATTAGGTTCTATGCGCACCATAGGCGCCATAGGAGAGAGCACACAGTGGGCAGGGTAAACGGATAGGGGTTTGGACAGGGTATACGCAGGACCACAAGCTCACAGGCTTCCCCAAAAACAACAGAGGTAACCCAAGATACAAGACAGACATTAATGCCTAAGTGTGCGAGGATGGTGGAATGAAAAAATCCCATGAAAAACATTCATATTGGAATGTACAATCGACGATGCTATGGTGATTCAAATCACTAGTGGTGTGTGTCAAAAAAAATGCCAATCAAACAACCATTGAAAACTATGATGAGTCGACCCGAATATTTGCACAACAATAGTGTTTGCATGATTTAAAACAATATTTCAAATTTAGCACCAAAGATTTGTCCATAAAACCTATGCTTTGTATGAAACCATTGCACCAAAGAATTTGACCAAATAGAGCATCGAACCACCATTGTATCAAGGACTCAATCACGATCACTAGAACACCATTGCATCACAAATTAATAAAATGAAGTCATATTAACAGAAAATGCAAAGTGGGTAAAAATTTGGTGTCTTTCCAACTGTGCGACTGTTATTGAATTAGAAGTGCAATGAACACATAGACAAGAGTAACCATAATAATCCAGTGGCGATTTTAATGCTTGCAGTCATGAAAACGAAAACAAAAGGCAGGTGTGCGAATGAGCAAGATAATAATGTTGTTTTATTCAAAATATTGTGATGAGAATCAAGGGTTCCAAAACACTTGTGTAGGCAGCTTATAAAGATAGGATAAAAATGTGAAATGGATACCAACAACCCGGTTAGTGGCTATTTTAAGAATAGTGTCAAAAAGGTTTAAGGCGATGTGTGTTTGATTCGATAATCTGGGTTCGATATTAGGCTATGTTGGTACAGGGACAGTCATGGAGGAATAGTAAAAGTAGGAAAAAATTCAGAGAGAGATTAAGTGCTATCTCAATTTGGTCGTATAAACGAGAATTTACGGTTTCAGGAATAAAATAGGGATGAAAATCAAAGGCTCTTTCCCGTAATTGTGTTATATTTTAATAAAATGTATGAGGTGGGAGAAAAACATTTAGCTGTCTATGGTGTAAGGATCCTATCAAGGGAGGATCTCACGTATAAATAGAAGAGGAAAACTATAAGGAAATAATCGATGTAGCAAAGAATATGTGTAGAATTCTGAAAATGTGGACTGGTCTTACACCCGCTAATAGCTAGTACAGAGGAAAAATAGTAAACAATTACAGAAAACCAAAATTCATTTGCTATAGTAGTAGTCGTACTAAATTATAACGAAGCACATTAGTTAGGAATATGAAATGAAACGAAATATGAGATATAAGAAAACAAACTTGTAACACAGTCGTGACGGAATTGAGAATCTTCAGATTTGCTTTGTATTAACTCTCAAATGTAAAAAACTCTGTTACAATCAACACAAAAAGGTCCAACCCTGTTTATTTCTTTCTGTGGTATATTTATACAATTTTACAAATAAGATAGAATCTCAATAGTCACAAAATTTTGGTTATGACAGGGAGGAGAGAAATCGCTCCATTTCTTCTTCTCTGTCTTCACTTGGTGCCAGACATTTGTCCTTGTGCGGGTTCGGTACAGGCGACACACCTTTCAACCAGTTGAGATATTAGTCGCAACGGTTCTGCCTGATAGTTGGCTTCAAAGAAGTAACATTCTCAGGCTAACTGCTGCAACCTGTCTTCCATCTGTCCATCTATGATGTCAATGGCGCATAATTGCGTGCTGGGTTTAATCATGCATTTATCTACTTGGACTATGTCCACCATAGTCATCTGGGAGATATCGACCGAGTCTCTTTCCTCTTTTTCCTTTAGATCAAGCGAGATTTTTGCCACATTCATTTGCATCAACGTCTCGGCATTACCCCCGCTGTCAATGCCTAGCAGATCACCATCTATAGAACTGAAGGCCTCTTCTAAGGAATTGGTTATCTTTTTGGCTTGCTTCTTTCCTTGGGCGATGTTATGCTCCCATTCTTTTAATAGAATGTTCCCTCTGGTCTGCTCTGAAATGGTGAACCTGGGAGTACTTTCCAAAACCCTACTATTTGTGGCTATCACAACCTCTTGGAAGGCGATTCGAGCTGCTCCGGCTTCCCTTTCTCTGGTTGATAAATTCTCCGAAACCTGGTTGACTAACAAGCAATTGTCCTGGATCGCTTCTACCTTAGCGAGCAAATTTTGTTGTGCCGCAGAGACTCTGGTCCAAATAACGATCGCCTGGGATTTGAACATCCCAATGTTTATCATTCCGTTCTCAACGATCTCCACCCTAGCCTGTAGTTGTTCGATCAAATTCTTTTGCTGTCTCACTTGCATCTGACCATCCTGGACCACCAGTTGTGCTTGTTCGAGCTTAGTTTTGAGCATCTCTATCTCATTTTTATCAGCCAACCTGGCCTGCTCTATTCCTATGCTCGCCTGGTCTTTAGCAATCTCTGTAGCTGTGGCCAGTCTGGCTTCAAGGGTCCTAATTAGGTGATTTTTTCTTTTAAGTTGGTTCTTTAAGAGACCGAATGAGAATTGATTCACTGAGGCATATGCTCCTAGTGTCCCTGCTATTTCTGTAGCGAACTGCTCATTCTTCTTGTCCTTTCCATCAGTTATAACTTTATATTTCTTGGCAGTTGACTCTCCTTCTTGATATAATTCCCTTTTCACTACTGCCTTCCTCTTCTTATCGAAAGAAAAAATCATTTATATGGAGTTCTTCTACCCTGATGGGCCTCAACTCTTCATTGAATATCCATCTTGCATCTATATTTCCCTGCGTCGATTGCAAGGGGGTAACTGATGTGATAGGTTCTCTGATTTGCTTCACTGATTTTCCCGGAGTAGCAACCCGACCTTGCTTCTTCGGTGGGTCTGGAGTCTTTATCTCTTCTTCTAGACTCTACTTCTTCAGCGGGTCTGGAGTCTTCATCTCTGCCTCCGAAATCTTCATTTTCTCCCCCTTGTCCTGGTGTTTTCCTTGACTGGGAGTCACATCTTTAGAGCCTTCGACGTCTTTCTCCTTCACCTCCGACGTACTCGGACCCTCACCTCGCAACACTGTGGGCAGACATCTATGTCGATGTTCCTGGAACTTCAGAACATTGGCTCTTTCCTTGGGTGCCAAGGTTTGTATCTGAGCTAGAATATCAGCATAGGACCTTGCTCCTCGAAAAATGTCATCCGAGGGTGAATTCTCATGCTCAAATCTCTTGAGCTTGCAATTGGCCAAATTATTTCTCACGACCCTCTGCAGATCGTGATTCTTGAATTCAATGGAGACCAAATTCAAGTCTTCCAGGGCTGCTGCCTTGGCTTTGGCATGCCCGAAATCTAATAAAGAATAAGAATTCAAATGAACAGGAAAAGACGGCCATACCTTCTTCGAGTACCCTTTAAGTTATTTTCTTACACCACCAATTACTGTTTTCCTAGCGACCTCACGACAAGACAACTTGTCGGGAATGAACAATGGTAACGCATGCGGAGGGACCGAAGCCCTGAAAACTTGGAGGTATGAAAATTCTGCTTCTACATACCAGTCTGCTATGCTGCTCAGATTCGTTACTATGTTGTCCGAGATTCGGGGTGGTGGGTGGCCAAAAATGGTGACATGCAGGGGCACCATCACCCAGTTAAAGATTTCATACACAAAATTTCCTGCTTTGTTTTCCCATAATTTTGCATGATATACATGTATGGGTTCATCTTCGGCTGGAGTCCAACTCCATCTCATTAATGGAAATGGTGTCACAGAACAAATTGCATCCATAATGTATGCAGACATGAAGAATGAAGACGCCTTCCCATTCTCTTTCTGCGCCCGATACTCTGTGACCCGACTGGTCAAGCTATCAGAAAGAATATTTGCCCAGTCAAAATAACTACCTTCGACAACCTGAAACATTAAAGGCACCCACGAAAGGAAAAAATGTGAGGTGTCCTCTTTCCCATATAGTTGGCATGTCATCATGGCCACATATTTGTACTGCGGTTCTAACGAAGTGATTGAATATATGTCGTGGGTATCATCTCTGAACTTCGCGGTGTTCAAAACCCAATCCTTTATTAAAATGGACATGGTTTTATCATACTATACACATTCCTTCTCCTTGAACTCGTCTAAGAATTTAGTGCCATATGTGTGATCGGACGTCGTGGGCAGCTTATACATGGTTTGTAGATGTTCCAGCCTGAAAGTTCCGATGGTGATTTTTTGCTCGTTCATGATGGTTCTGGTCGGTATGTCCACATGGTCCAATTCCCATCAGACCATATCATAGTATGGAAGAAACCATGGCTTGGCTGCTACTCTGTGTATTCTGGATTAGATGACTATTTTGTACTTGGTGGTTATATCATCTTTTTCGTTTTCGCTGGAGTCATCAGAATAGTCCACCAACTTTTCCTGTAGAACATTCGAAACGAACGACCAATTTGGGACCGAATCGATACTTCGAGGTGAAGTATCAGAGACATTTTTTGAGCCTTGTCCCGAAACCTCAACATTCGCCTTTGATGCTTTTCGCAGAGCCATGGCTGGAGATTTCGTTTTGGCTCTTCTGCGATAGAAATGCATATACATACAGAAGTCAGCTACTCAGAGATAATGTGCTCTATGTAATATGAAATGCATTTGTTATAATGAATCACATCCCTTATATATATTTGAAAACTTGGTACCTTTCAGAACAAGTCTGTCAAATCACATTTGGAAATAAATTCTGCCATAAAAATCCGATCTTATATTTATCGATTTACCCTATTTCCTCATTAATGTCATAAATTTTGGCGGTTTAAAAGTCAGTTGGATCATGGAAAGAATAAGGCTACCTCGTGAATTGTGCAAGCATATAAACGCGGGATATGTCTTGATTTAGCTTAATTAATCCGGTTTTACCAACGTTAATCAACACTTTGGTACTCGTTATATCGGGGATTTTAGTTTAACACTTTGAATCTCTAACACCCGAGACTGCGAAGATCGATTTTGATTAATAAAAGGTAATTGTGATTTGGGGTTTGATTAATTTTATAATTATTATATTCTCCATATCGTGACTCGGAGCTTCGAAGATAAGTTTCTAGAAGATTTACATGTCGAGCTACGAAACCGGGAGATCGCGATAACATGACTTAATTAAAAGGGAAGATAATCTTGGATTAAGTGATTAATTAATCACATTATAACTGCATCGTGATTACATGAGTCAGGGTTTAGACGGTGTAACTTTCGAAAAGGACAACGTCGAGTGGTGAAATGCCGAGAGAATCTTTTACCATGGTTAGCTTTTTCCTTTAACCTTGACATGTAAAGACCTCATGTTCTCGGCTATCGGGGCTATGACAATAAAATTTTGGGTTTGGAAAACGTCGAGGCACGAAACCCCGATGACACTAAGTCGTGGGTTAGGGAAAACCTTACCCTCGTTACTGTCTTGAGTAAAAAATTAAAACGATTTCGCTGTTTTGTGGCTCGGGACGTGTGAACTACATGGCTTATAGTATCCGACCTACGAGATCCCGAAGTAGAACAAAAGAGGAAGCATTTTTACGAATGGTAGGAATCGTTTTGAGAGTATAATAATCATCGCTGCTCGCATGATAAAGTTTCAGAGATCTCGATATCTCAGAGGGAAAAATGAAAACCATTTTTAGATTTCAAGCATTGAGAATGAAATTTGTGACGAGCTAGAAAAACAAGGGTGGCTCCAACACCTCGCATGACGTTGAATACACTGCCTATATTCAGGACACTTTTGAATTTCCACACAGACAGACACTTCATTTACATCACTGCGTGTGGGGATGAACAAAAGGAAGAGCTCCAGTCCTATTACAAGCTCATCGAGGAATATATGGAGGAAATAAACAAGGAATGGCCTGCATAATTCCTTGTACCAGTCGAACAGACTGAAATATTTGATCTCGACCTCATCGGAAGTCCTATAGTCACTCGAGAAGAGTATGATGGACCCAACAACAACAGGAAGAAGAAGAAGGAGGAAGTGAAGGAAATGAACAATGCATCAAAGGAAACTATGCCAGATTCACTTAGAGGAGGAGGAGATGATGAAGTAGACCAAGAAGAGGACCAAGAGGAAGAATAAAAATAGGAACAGGGCGAAGTGACACCACCTAAATATCCCCTCATAGAGACTGAAACATCTAAGAAAATAAAGGTTTCCTCAAAGAAACCTTCAACATGGAAGAATTCATGAGCCAGTAAGCCCCAGCTATAGACTGTGCTTACAGTGGATGACATTGATCTCATCATCGTCGTTGTAGCAGACACTTCGAAGGATATTCTACAGCATAATGAAGAAAATAAAGAGACAATATACGATAGGATTGAGGCGAAGCTGAAAGGGGTACATCAAGCCCTCTACTCAAACCGCGCAGTATCTACTGTGCCATCATCATCAGAAGGTATAAAAGTGGGACATGAGCCTGCCCAACTACCCAAATTAGAAGATGCAACAGAGGCTCACCTTCGTCGTGTCTAGGAAGAAAAAGAGTAGGTCACAGAGGCCTTGAAACAAGCAAAGGAGGAATGCCTAGAGAAATGTCAGATTGCACAGCAAGAGAAAGATGAAATCTAGGCAAATTTTGTAGAGGATAGAGTGCAGATCCAGAAGGAAAAAGAATAGTTGTTCACATAGAAGATGGGAGTTAAGGAGGCAGTCACCAAAGCACTTCGCTCTATGCAAGGCCTAGCACAGATGGAAGAAGAGACAATGGAGAGTCAAGTGGGGAAGATTGTTGAAGCCATTTAGCAACTTCAAGAAAGAGTATCAGAACTAGAATTGCAAGCAGTGCCAAGCACTCCACATGAAGTATGAGACCAGAGGGAAGAAACTACCAGGAGAGAAGTCGAAAGAATCAAGTTGTTGGCATTAGAATGCAAGCAACTTAGTAATTGAAGTGCACAAACCTATGAGTGCCTTGTAGAGGACCAATAACTAAGAACATTAGAAGCCCAGATCTAGGAGGTGAAGCAACAAGCATCGATAGTGCAAGTGTAGCTGAAACTACTGTCATCAATTGAGAAGATGAAAAGGTCATAGGAGGTGCACACAGTTTAGCAAGAGGTCATTGCCATTCAGAGTAGAGTCATGGAAGTGACCCATAGACTCCAGCCAGTGTAGGATGAAGCTTGCACACTTTTTGAAGAGATCGAAGGATGAGGTGCACAACTAGAACAAGTGGTCACCATAGTGGAACAATGGTTGGAAGGACCGGTCATCGAGAAAGTCATTCAGGAGTTCATTGAGCAGGAGGCTCTGGCGAAGCAGTAGGTCGAGGCATCTCAAGCCAAGATTGAGGCCTTCAAAGAAGAATTTCCTAGATCAGAGTGATTCAAGAGGAGTCACAGGTGAGTGTTGGGGGCCTTTTGGCCCTTAACCAAGTTTTGGAGAACCTTGGGCATGTTTGACCAATTTTGGGACTTCGACAGGCTGGTTGAAGGTGGAGCACCCAGGTAAAGCAGAAATCACAAGATCTTGCCCCCTTTTGTGAGATTTTTGGGTGTTAGGGTTTATGTAACTAGTATGGGATGTTGACCCATGGGTTTTACCCATGTTTAGGCCCCTGTTGCAATGTATAAATAAGTAGCTAGGCGATGTAAGAAAGATACCTAGTAGTTGGATCTATGTGATCAAATTGGCTTAGTGCATACTGTGCTAAGAACTTGTAGAGCTAAGTGCAAGTG
Source organism: Picea engelmannii (assembly GCA_009831015.1). Classification (NCBI taxonomy): domain Eukaryota; kingdom Viridiplantae; phylum Streptophyta; class Pinopsida; order Pinales; family Pinaceae; genus Picea; species Picea engelmannii. The sequence goes on from ML783287.1 coordinate 133,591, forward strand.
ATTGTAAGAAGCTGGTTCTGTGTTTTGTCGAGCTCGAGGAAGGAGGATCTGACGAGGTGCACACAAATATCCTATCCTATGCATAGTTGGTTTTGTGGCTCTGTGCATGTAAGAATATTGGAAGAAGACAATAAAGAAGAATAAGAGTTGGTGGACGTAGCCCCACACTTGGGTGAACTACGTATTTCCCGTGTTGTGGTTTCTTTGTGCAATGTGGATGATATTTTATTGATGTGATTTATGATTAGTGTTTTAGTATCTATGTATGTTATATGCATATGAGCTTAATAATGTGAATGAATGCTAGATTTGCTTGATGTTATGTGATGAACGGTTGGATGTGATTAAGTCTTGATGAATACTGCATTGTTTTTTAATTAGGGTTTTAACCTGTGATGTGAATAAGGAGAAATGATAATGAATGTTAATTGCTAAGTGCTATGTTAAGCATTGTGATCACATATCTGTGTCCCAGCAAGGTTGTGGACACTTGAGTCCTACACCCCCCATGCCTCTACCTCATGTAAGACTTCATCTGCTCCACATGTGTTTCTGAAAGGGCCAATAGTTAGGGTTTTGCTGGTGCGTTGTTGAAGCGTTGAGCCCTGGATCTACCCCTATGCCAACAACTGTTGGCACCAATTGTTTTTGATAAATATCATACACACATAAATGAATTTGTGCACACCTATTCTAGTTTTGTGCATGCTCAAGCAGTTGTGTGAGGGGTGACATGAGGAATACATGCCAGGTCAAGTTTTGTTATTGTGCACCAGTTCAAGTTTTTCCAATGCATGATGGTTTGAGTTTTTTGATGCATGCCAAAAATAAATAAGACACGACATGCATGTCGGAATCAAGAAAAAAATCTTTAGGAAATCTCCATGAATGATTACTCTAGGAAGCACAAGGGAACATGGAGAACAAAGAAGATGAGTTGGAAAGGTAGTTGATATTTCCACAATTCTGAATATGCTACATCGAATGCATGCAGGTGAAAAAAGAGTGTGGTACTGGAATTCAGATGAGTGAGTGGCACATAAATGAAAGTGACAGAGCGCTAGAGCCGAGAAGTAGATAAAAGAGAGAAACGAAAATAGAAAGAGAGTTAGTCAGTTGGTTGTTGTTTGATGGTTGTAGGTATTGTTTTCCTTTAGCTTGCTCTGAGCCTATGTTTGTAATGTCTCTGGTTGTAAGTCTGAGTCTTTCACATTTGAATATTTTGAAGGAAATTGCATGGCACTTTGTAATGTAACACTGAGAAAATGTATAAGAGAGAAAGGCTTTGTTGCTATCAATTTATGAGTTTCTTACTGTATATTTTTGTTGGTTAAATTAAGATGAGCCAAATAATAGTGGTGGGGGCCTGTTGGCACCCAAAGTTTTGTGTAAATATTGTGCACATGCACAAACAAAGTTGTGCATTCCTATTCTAGTTTTGATCCTTCTTAAGAAGTTGTGCGAGGAGTGATAGGAGGCACATGTGCCAAATCAGTTTTTGCTATTGAACACTAATTCGAGTTATTCCAATGTGCATTGGTCTAATTTTTGTGATGCGCACCAAAAATAAAGAAGATATTGCATTCATGTCAAACTCAAGAAAATAAAATTTTGGAAATCTCCTCGATTGACTAGTACAAGAAGCATAAGGGAACATGGAGCAGGGAGAATATGAGCTAGAAAGGTAGCTGAGATTTCCATGATTCCAAATAGGCTACATGGAATGCATAAATGTGACAAAAGCGTGTAAGACATACAATCAAAGGAGCGAGTGGGAAATAAATAAAAGTGATAGAGCACTATAACCGAGAAGCAGATAAAAGGGAGCAACAACAACAGAAAGAGAGTTAGTCAATTGGTTCCTATTTGATGGTTGTGGGTATTGTTGTTCTTCAACTCACTTTGATCCTATGTTTGTATTGTCTCTAGTTGTAAGTCTAAGTTTGTCACATTTGCATAGTTTGAAGGTGATATAGATTTATGAGCGGAACAAAATGAAAATACAGATTTATAATATTAACAAAAATATACAGTGAATAATAATAGAGATACAATAAAACTTGACTTCTATTAAATAAGAAATATGTTGAAACTATAAAATGTAGACTGAAAAACAAGCTTGCTAGAATGGTGGTAGCTCATCTCTGAGAAGAGATGTGATGGCTATGCTCATTCGCAAGAATATGAGTACAATGAGGCTCCCAAGGCCTTTTTACAATAAACATGAATGTCAAAACCATAGACATCCAAAAACCTAACTATAGGAGATGAAGCACCAAAAGTTATGTGGGGCCCGTTGGGCTAAGTTAGTACATCAACTTCCTGGGGTCGTAACATTTGCATACGATCTCCATTTTGAGTTCACGATAGCTTGTTGAAAATGTATTGAAAAGGATATTCATTTAGGGGGATCAACCAAAGCCTTTGAATATCATTAAGGTGCTCGATCGTGAAAAATGACGTTTAGGCCCTCAAAATCGCCCGAGAAATTTAGGACCTGAAAAGATGCTAAAAATAGTAAGTTGCCCAAAAACTAATTTTGAGCCAGCTGGAATAGGTGGGTGGCCACCAATATCCTCCTATATCAAAAGGAAATTGCATGGCACTATTTTTTGTAACACTAGGAAAATGTATAAGAGATAAAGGCTCTGTTGTTGTCAATTTATGATTTTCTTAATGTATATTTGTGTTGGTTGAATGAACATAATAAATATGTAATGATTATTTTCATATGATTTTTTAATCATGGGTCAATTGAATGTGTCTTTTGTTGTTGTATATTTTTAGTTCTTAAGTAGTCTTCAATGGATTGTGTTGGACACACCGACCACACTGAGAGGGGGGTGGTGAATCAATGTGAGGCTCTTTTTACACTTCTTTTAAAACTTTAGTTAGCAATCACCATTTACTCATTAGTTACATTCACACTTAGTTTCTTTCATGTAAACATATCTCAACAATAAATAACTTTGAACCATCACAATAATGAACACAAAGAGCACCATATATATGTTTAATATTTTTGTATTATATGTTACAGGAGACTACAATATTAGGTTTTATCAGCACCAACTGAAAAGACCACCAACTCAAAGAGAGAACAAAATCTCAATTTCAATACCCAGCCTTCATATCTCAACACCAACTGAGATGTGAGGAATCCAACCATCAAGTACAATACCTAGCTTATAGATAGAAAACAATCTACCAAACTGTACCAACAGTCTATACCAAGACAAGTGCATCAACTATGCACAACACAACCTATCACAATAACCTGACACCTCAACCTATATCATCAATCTCATCATCCAAATCCGATCTACTCACAAAGATCAGTCATCAAGTGAACTCTCAACCATATGCACAATATCACCAAGTTAACCAACAAGATACCTATAGTAATACATCATATTCTCCATAAAAAAATACCATAAACCCTTATACAAGATCATATGCCAAAACCATACCTTTAATCTTGTAGAAATCATCAAGACTTATACCATATGATTCATCAATTGGAACAATTCCAATATGCAAATATGATGTGGTTACCAAACTTCCAACTTTCTGTAGCTGCCAAACTGTTGCCGCAGTTTTGTTGTGTGATTCTGATATCGCGATTTTGCTGCATGATTCTACTATCACGGTTCTTCTACCATGTTTTTTTTGTTGTGGTTTTGTTTCCTCGATTTTGCTATCGCGGTTTTATTTTCATGATTCTTCTGTCACAGTTATGTTGTCACAATTATGCTACCACGGTTCTTCTACCGTGATTCTTCTTCCATGGTTTCATTGTCGCAATTCTTCTGCCATGATTTTTCTTCCATGAATTTTCTCTTATCGATAATACCTGCCCAAATAATATTTCATAAATGGATATTCAATATGATCAAATATCATACTCATAAGAGACCCTTTCTCTCTTATTTATACTTCTCCAAGTAGCTTCCTATAGGGGTTATCTTCTAACCAACTTACCCAACTTCCTTCTTTTGGGGCTAATCCACTTCTAACCACTTTTTCCACTTACAACCACTTTATCAATAAATAATAAACTCTCCACTTCTAGTTGAAACTAATTTAATTCCGATTGTTTTCTTGTTGTAATCACTTAACCCATGACTAACCACTTTGACTGGTCAACTTCTTCTATGAGCTTCTAGAATAATTTGACTTCTTTGACCTTCTTGACTTTTTTCATCTTCTAGGAGCTTCTAGATAAATCATGAGGGTTCTCCACTTCACATGGCCATAACTCTCTAACCATGAGGATTTATGTGACATTCCACCTATCACCGAAAAAGGCATGACATATACTATCCATGTTCAATAATTTCTACTACAAATTCACTGATCTTCATTACATTATTCCTCAATCAAACTTGGGTTCCCTAACCACACTGTTGGGATAGTCAACCACCTAACCATTTGTACTTCACAAAGTGTCTTCTCGTGAGGGATTTCACCATAAGGGGACCACTTTGAGAGCTTTATCCAAGAGCGTCTTCCCGTTAGGGATTTCACTATAAGGGGACCAGTTTGGATTTTATCCATTTGTTTCTTCCTATCAACCATTACATGAGATCAATGATACAACTCACTTTAATATCAACACATCATTATGATACAACTTGACATCAACCCTTTGACAACAATTACATCAATGACCATATAACCAATAATCAATATATCAATGATAAAAACACATCAATATGGAAACTCTTGACATCGACCCTTTGACATCAATCCTTAGACATCAATGAAAACATAATACAATAATCTCCCCCTTTTGCATTGATGGAAACACCAACATTGATGTCAACACCAATCATTGATGGCAACACTTGGACATGGAAATTCTCATGCTCCCTTTGTGATCATTTATCCTCATCAATTTTCATCTCACCACATCAATGTGACTATATATCCCCCTTTGAAATCAATGGAAAAGGGTATTTCTCTCCTTGGGGATGCTCCCCCTGCCTAAACTCTCCTTGGGGTTTCTCCCCATGCATGGATGCCTTTGAGCTTCCTATGAATAATTTCTCCCCATTTGGACAAGGGATATCACTCTGATGAAATGTTTATGGAATGGCTACCAATCATCTCTCCTCCAAGAATCATGATATTGCAACCAATCATGGGAAGAAGAATAACTCCCCCTATGTTCTCTGCAAGATGAACAATATTCTACCACTGCAATCTGCTTCTGCTACAAATTGTATTGTTCAACCAGAACATAGATCAACTTCTCAAGAATGATATGCTCTTCCTATGATTATCCTTGGACCTATCCATGCATAAAACTTGTGCCATACCATACATCATGAAGCAAAAGATATTTCAATAATGAATAGAGAATCATGAACAAAACATCAACCATGTGTATCCTGTGTCATACTGTGTGCCAACCATGAACAATACCCATGTACATAAATACCATAAGATATCATCAATGGAGTGTATCAACGATATGCCAAGAACATGTGCCAACTATGTACCAACCATATGCCTCTAGCAACATTCCAACCATGTTCCTCAAACAAGTGTCATATCACTCATGATATGCCTCTATCGTGAACTAAGTGCCACAACCATGTATCTCAACCATCAATATATCAACCAAGCATCTCAACTATATCAAACCATACATCATGTACCAAAGCAAGTGCATCAACTTTGGATCAAGTTATGACTCATCAATGATGTAAAACACAACCACCTCATCAACTCATCAACTACATGTCCCAATATGTAGCTCAACCACATGCTAAATGCCTGCACAGAGACATCCAACAAATATGCCTCTAACAATACATAATAAGATATATCAATGTAGCTCACATATGTGACAGCCATGTGCCATGACAGATATTCCTCAAAAACCATTCACTACAATAAGTACGAAGCATCCAATACTACCTCTAAACATGTACTAAGAGTGTCCCTCAATAGATCAATGATATATCTCTAGCTATCCTTACATCATCATGATATATCTCATAGACAAGGTGCCATAACATCACTGAGAACATAACCAACAATATACCTTATTATTGATGCAACACTCCACACATTAAATTTTGTACCATGCATCCAATATAGATAATATTCAACACTCAACCATATGTCATCACCATACATACATCAAATACACATGCAAGCATATAATCATGAAAACCTGCAACAAACCATGCCAGGCCCTGGAAAATAGAGTTATACCATCAAACCATGTTTCAACTCATATGTACACTCCTCTTCTTGAGGATTTTTCATAGGTACATGACCTATTCCATGGAGTGATCACGTATGTATGTGACCTTTATATAGGTCACCTCGCATATGTACACGAATTCTCCCACAAGATCCCATTTTTTCTTTAGAAAGAGTGAAGATTTCTTGACTCTTGATTCCTTCATTCAGGTCTAGTTGTTCAGTCTTCTTCATCCACTTCTGAGAGTGTATTGATTTCTTTGTACTTGTACTCTAAGCTTCCATCCTTTCAACATTGTCTTCCTCCAAAGTTACATGTGCTCTTCTTGCCATGCGCTATGAAACACTCCTCATTGATTGTCTCCTTGAATTCTGACAATCCTGAGCTTTGTGGCCAAACCAAATGTAGTTGTAACATCCCATGGTGTGACAATGAGAAACAATGTGTCCCACTTGATTACATATCGAATATCTTAGGGTGTTATGGAACCTTCCAACATCTTTCCTTTCATAATGTTTGCAATCCAAAGCTTTGTGACCATATTCATTACATGAGAAGCAGTAACCATGAAAAACATTTTCGTACCTTTTCTTTGGTGTCCACCTTGAAGGTGTCTCTCTTTTGAATTTTCTTTGAGGTGTAGGGATGGCTTCTTGATGTCTTCTTTGCTCTGTTCTTCTGAATGTTTCCTTGATTTTTGTAGGTGTCTGACTTGAAGCATTGCTTCCACATTTTGAGAATAAAGGACTTACCTTATGTTTCTTAGAGGTGCTATATTCTAAGTGTGTTTCTTCCTTCTTGTATCCAAGATCTGATTTATCATTTGGTGATATTTGACTATCCAAGATTTCATCCAAGATATTTGATATATTCATGAACATTTTTTACTTCTCAATTTGGGTCTTCATATTGACATTGAATTCAAGGCTTTTGCTCAACTCATCATCTACCTTCTTCTTTTCTTCTTCTTGACTATTTATATTAGTCTTTAGTATCTTGATCTCTTCTTCTTGTTTCATGAGTATTTGTCTTAGTTCCATGGTATGACTTTGGTACTTTTCTAGGGATTATTTAATGTATTCATCAAAATCAATATCAAAAGTATATTGATCATCTTCCGCTTATAACACATCTAAAATTTTATCTTTAAGCTTCATCAAATCTTCCTCTTCATCTATAAGATAATCATTATATGATTATACACAACCTTCTTCTACTTGTGTGTCCATGGATCTCCTTCAATATTGTAAGGATTATAGTGAAGGCCCACTATGATACCAATTGTTGGACACACCCTCCACACTGAGAGGGGGGGAGTGAATCAGTGTGAGGATCTTTTTACACTTCTTTTAAAAATTTAGTTAGCAATCACCATTTACTCATTAGTTCCATTCACACTTAGTTTCTTGCATGTAAACATATCTCAACAATAAATAACTTTGAACCATCACAATAATGAACACAAAGAGCATCCGACATATGTTTATTTATTTTTTATTATACGTTATAGGAGACTACAATCTCAGGTTTTATCAGCACCAATTGAAAAGAGAACCAACTCAAAGAGAGCACCAACTCTCAATTGCAATACCCAGTCTTCATATCTCAACACCAACCGAGATGTGAGGAATCCAACCCTTAAGTACAACACCTAGCTTGTAGACAGAAAGAAGTCTTTCAAACTGTACTAAAAATCTATACCAAGACAAGAACATCAACTATACACAACACAACCTGTCAACTCAACCTATCTCATCAATATCATCATCCAAATCTGATCTACTCACAAATATCAATCATCAAGTCAAATATCAACCATATGCAAAATATTACCAAGTTAACCAACAAGATACCTCTAGCAATACACCATACTCTCCATAAAACAAATACCATAAACCGTTACACAAGACCATGTGCCAAAACCATACCTTTAATCCTATAGAAATCATCCAGACCTATACCATACCATGCAACAATTGAACAATTCCAATATGCAAATCTGATGTGGTTACCAAAGTTCCAACTTTCTGCAGCTTCCAAATCTGTTGCCATAGTTTTTCCGCCCCGATTCTTCTTTCACGATTTTTCTTCCACAATTCTGCTGCCATAGTTTTGCTGCCACGATTATGATATCGTAGTTTTTCTACCATGATTTTTCTTCCACGATTCTACTTCCACAATTCTGCTGCCATTATTCTCCTGCTGTGGTTCTCCTTCCACGATTCTTCTGCTACGGTTTTGCTACTGCGATTCTGCTTCCATGGTTCTGTTGTCACGATTCTTCTACTGCGATTTTTTTGCTGTGAATTTTCTCTATCAATAATACCTTCCCAGATAAACTTTCACAAATGGATATTCAATATGATCAAAGATCATACTCATAAGAGACCCTTTCTCTCTTATTTATACTTCTCCAAGTAGCTTCCTCTAGGGGTTATCTTCTAGCCAACTTACCCAACTTCCTTCTTTTGGGGATAACCCACTTCTAACCACTTTTTCCACTTACAACCACTTTATCCACAAATAGTAAACTATCCACTTCTAGTTGAAACTAATTTATTTTTAATTGTTTTCTTGTTGCAACCACTTAACCCATGATTAACCACTTTGACTAGTCAACTTCTTCTAGGAGATTCTAGAATAATTTGACTTCTTTGACCTTATAGGGGCTTCTATATAATTCATGAGGGTTCTCCAACTTCACATGGCCATAACTCTATAACTGTGAGGAGTTATGTGATGTTCCACATATCACCGTAAATGTCATGCCATATACTATCCATATGGAATAGTTTCTCTTGCAAATTCATTGATATTCATTACATTTTTCCCCAATCAAAATTTGGTTCCCTAACCACACTACTGGGATAATCAACCACCTAAACATTTGGAATTCACAAAGCATCTTCCTGTGAGGGCTTTCACCATAAGGGGATCACTTTGAGAACTTTATCCAAGAGCATCTTCCTGTGAGGGACTTCACCATAAGGAGACAAATTAGGATTTTATCCATTTGGTTTTTCCTATCAAACATGATGTGACACCAATGATACTACTCTATTTAATATCAACACAACATTATGACACCAATTGAAATAAACCCTTTGACAACAATTACATCAATTACCATATAACCAATGATCAATATATTAATGATACAAACACATCACTATGAAAATACTTGACATCAACCCTTTGGCATTAATGAAAACATAGTACAACAGATTGTCTGAATTCCAACCCAAATGGATTTCTTTGTAATTAGTCTTTCAACATCATCAACACAAGACCATATGGTATTTGTGATTATCATGGAATATCGAGTGAGACCTTCTTCAGTCTTTGGCTGAGGATTCATATGTTGATTCCTTGGGGTTTTTGTTGGTCAAAACTGAACGAACTTTGGTTCTTCAACTCCAAAACATTAAGAAATGCATGCAAAAGCGTAAATGAGCCAATAGATAGTCATTCAAAGCAATAAAACCAAGTACCCACATAATGGCTTCTAAAAGAACATGCCATGACCATCCAAGTAAGGGGATATGGTAAACCATCTAACCAACACTCTTACATGAATCATCCCATCATGGCCACATACAAATAACTAATCACACTCCAGGATCATAAGAGTGGTCACATCTTGTGAAAAAATGTAGGGTACACTTTAAATAATATGTGGTGTAACCATTGGATCCAACTTGGAGACATGTGTTAATATCAAGAATGCATGAGAACTCCAAAATCTCTGGAAACCTGTAAAGCTGAAACATTATCACAAAATGGAAATTAAATGGAAGGGAGGGTAAATACACAATTTCCTTATCCCTTCCTTGAGATAAAAGTAAATCCATGCATGAAATGAAATGGGCAAAGAACATAGCACCAAAGTTTAGAGAATTTCATAAAATGTAAACATCATTTCCTTTTATTCAAATAAGAACCAAATGAAACACTCAATAAAATGAAAAACATGAATTAATCTGATGTTCATAATAAAGAGATTATTAATTCAAACCTACTCTAACATAATAAAAATAATGTTGGAGAAGGACATTTTGGGTAAGTTTTGGGAATCGTGCAGGAGAGAACTGTGTGACAAGTCAGTAAAGGAGCAACGCACACATAAGAAATTTAGTGCATATTCAAGAGCCAGTGTTTGGAAGGTGGATGTTAGTTTGTATTAGTTAGACCATTTGTTCCATTTTGTAATGGGTTAAGCCCTAATATCAATGTATAAATATGTATGGGTTTTGGGTAAAACGTAGGGATGAGCTATGAGGAGAGAATTAAGCTATGAGTTAGAGTGATTTGATCAAGTAAGGAACTGTTGTTGGAGTCAGAGATGAGAGAAAAGTGATGGATGAGAAAATGAGCTAAGTGTTCACCATATGCACGAACAACTAAGGTGTTTTAGGTAGAACTGATGTATATTTTATGAGCACAGTGCGAACCTATTGTAAGGAATGAACATACATGAATAATATAAGAAGCTAGTCGTTGTGGACATAGCTCAGTTGGGGTGAACCAGATTAAATATATGTGTCATGATGTATGCTATGATGTGTTTCTTTTATTTTTTGTTTATGGTGCACATGTAATGCATGGATGGTTAATATGAATGTATATCTAATGGTTCCATCCATATGTTGAATGGTTAAGTAAGATGAATCTGTCATAGGTTATTATGTTGTTATGATTTCGTGCACAATGTATGTTAACTTTTGAATGAATGCTAGGTAAGAACGAGTGTTAGAATCATCCACATTCTCTTCACGACCGTGGAAGCCTGGCTCCTACAGTCCCCATAGGTACCTTGGATGACACTTTACCTTCTTACGGGTGATGCTGAAAGGGTCGATATCTTAGAATTTTTGGTGAATTAATGTCGAACCTTGAGTCTTTCCACTACACACCAAAAACGGGTTCTATTGTCAAGAGAAGGATTTGCTAATGAGGGGGATGTGGAGACGTACTAAGGAGGATATTAGACAATGGTTGGAAGTGAAGGAGATTGATTTTTTTGTAGATCAGAACAAGAATCCACAGATAAACATGGAGAAATGGATACAAAGATATGTGTTTACAGATTTACATGAAATTTTCTTTGCTGACTTTTCAAATATTTTAGTAGAGTGGATCCAGAGACTAATTGAATAGATTGAAAAATTTTGTACTGTTGTTTTGAGAAATTGGACTCTTGAGTTAATTAGGAAAGTCAATTATATAAGAAATTGGGTATCACACACAATATATTACTGGGTGGAAAGTGTGTTGGAAAGTTACATTACTGAATTTTCCATAGACTGTACTCAACCATATAATGTTGTTGAAATGGAATTATTTAAGGGACCACATGAAAGATACCTGAAGTCATTATCTACTTAGATTAATATGTTTTTGTGCAACAAAGGAGTTATGAAAATGGAATCTGTTTTCTAAGTGCCTTCGTGCACATAGGGGAAATGGGGATTGACCAGAGGATGGTTTGATCATAAAGAGGTATGAAGAGAAGGAATGAAGAACAGACGGGATGATGATGCTGAGAGAAGAAGAGTGTGTGATGAGAAAATATATTGGAGTATTGTGTAGTGGTATCAGATTCAGAATGAACAATAAGAGGATTGTGGCTGTGAGAGAGGGGAAACATAGTGAGAATGAAGAAAGATAGATTAGTGTGATAGTCTAGATCAAAGGAAGTATGAGCATAGAAGAAAATATAAATCAGCTCAGTCCAGTAGAAGAAGATCCCACTCATATCAGACTCTACATCGAACCCACGACCCCATGTTCATTGCTAATAACTGAGGTAAGATTAGAAGATTTGTCAATTATAGTTAGTGAAGGAAGTAAAGATAGTAGTATAAGTAATCAGAGTAGTGAAAGTAGTGTGTCGATTTATAATCAATTAGTGTTATCAGGAAATAATACCTTGCGGAACATGATGCCATGAGTATATCTTACTTTAAGAATGCATGTCTTCCATGGAGTGGGGATAGAGGATCAGAAAACACATTTGTTCATTTGTGAGACAATATGGACTGTGAATAACATCCAGGATAATGATGCAAATATTGTATAGTTGGAAATGACATTCAAAGATCACACACTATTATGGTACATGAAATATCAGACTATGACACCTGTGGGGTAGACTAGAACCTTGGTAGAGGTAAGACAAGATCTATTGAAAGAGTTTTAGAAACCTAAATCTAAGTCATAGTTCATTACCGAGTTGAACTAGATCAAGTAGATAGTAAATGAATCAATGCGGGACTATGATCAAAGATTTAAGATCTTGAAGAATAGTTGACGTTCCAAATTCCAGATGAACAACACAGAGAGTTGTTTATTGCAGGACTATTTTTGCATATACGCTTCCCTTTGACACAAAAAAATATCATGTCTCAGTTAGAAGCCTTAGAAATTGCAATGAAGTTATAAGTTTCTCTAGTAGGATAAAATGGCGTAGGGATGTCTCAAGTGTAGTCGCAGTTAGCATCACTGAATATTTAGTTGCAGGATCTTGCAAAGGGAAAAGAAAATCACAAGGAGGTATGGTGCACCACATGTAGAATATAAGGTCACCATAAGAATGAATGTCCAACTTTTCAGCATTATTTGAATACAAGAGCTTCAAATCCACTAGGGTTATGGTATGAGATTTGTAAGACAATGGGTCACAACCATCACAATTTCCCACTAATGCAGAAGTACCAGAGTACTACGAGAAATTTATTTTGTAACTTTTGGAAGTCTGTCATACATGAAGAGAAGGATTGTCGCACATTTGATTTGATGAGAAAGTGCACATCAAATGCATATAGAGTCCAAGGAGAAGAATTTGAAGGAGGAGAGTCATAGTATAATACTCCAAGAGGTTATAATCAAGAAGGAAGAGGAGGGTTCATAGGTCATGGAAGAGGAGGATTCAACATAGGTAGATGACCTATTATATGTTATAACTGTAATAAACCCAAATATTTAGCACGAGACTTCCGGAATCCCTGCATGCCATGTACATATTGTAGACAACTAGACCATGTGATGAAGGATTGTCCATAGTTCATCACAAAATGGAAAGAAAAGAGGAACAAAAATGTACAGATGATAGGAGCAGAGGCGCACAACGAACAACCTAATATAGCACAATTCACACATGGAGGAACTAAAAATAGAACTGATGCAACGGATCAAGCAAATGAGGTCCACTAGTGGGTAAGGAAAGTAGTAGAGCCGCAACCGTTGTTTGACCCTAGAAATGAAAAAGAGATGTATACACAAGCAAGTAAAGAAGTAATAGGAGAAGAATGGATAGCCTTGAATTCAACCAAACCACCTTTGTATGATAGATCACCAGTATATGATATGCCACCATTATACGACCATTCAGAAAGGAAATTTGACAAGGTAAGCACTTTGAATAGTTTTATGAAAATGTTTTTAGAGTTAATGAAAGATGATTCTTCTTGGAGTATGTTGCATGGAATGATTGACCATTGTGCCCAAGATAAATAGATATGTATCTCACACAGATTAGTTAACTAGGTGCACTGTAAGAAGAGAAAAAATAGGGAGTTTCGATTCTATTATCCCCATTTTCTGGGATAACTAAGGAGATAGTTTCTTGAGGCCCTCAAGTTGTAGATATAGAGTGTCGAGAGACTACATGACCAACAATATCCACTTGCACAAATGGAGACCCTTCTCACCACCACAGAGGTTAGTGGTATTTCTTGGGAATGGGTTTTCTACTAAGAACTCCCTTAAAGAAATATCATACCATTCCCAACCATACTTACCACTTTCCATCACCTAAAACCCCCCCATTTCCTTGTATCTTGGGATTTTATGGTGTATTGACCCAAGAAGGGGTTGTCCCTCATTCTATGGGAAGAAGGGCCTAAAGGCCCAAAGGGATTGTTGGTGGTTAAAAATTAAAATCATATATATAAACCTTCTAGATGCTTCACCGAAGGATCCCCTGAGAAAATATTGAAACACTTTTCGATAAGAAAAGGGGGACTCACAAGAATAAATGATAGTGAATTATTAGGGGGTTAGTTGGAAGATAGGAGGTCTCATCACGAGCCAACCTACCATGATCATGGGTATCTAGTGGTATCAAATTACCATCATCTGGCTACCAAGCCATGGTAGTGGCTCTTAGTTACACAACTAACAGAAAAAGGGTCTCATCATGAGCCAACCTTCTCATTTCCGGAAGGTATTTGTGAGTGACACAATCATTATTTGGACACCATGTCAGGACACTAGCATTCAAATCATCCTTTAAAACATGAAAGAAACAAATAATGGAAAGAGGATGGGCTTTGAAAAAGTGCATTGAAAACGAAGGTGCCACACACCCTCTACAAAGGAACCCATGAATGACACTACAACCCCTTGTATGTCATGAAACCCATGCCCAATGAGTCTTGATCCATAACCACTTCATCTAATTCACATATCTTAGAGAGGGATCACTTGGGAGACACTCCTTGACCTAGGGAAAGATCTATCCAATAGGACACCTCGTCAACCCTCCCATATCCAAGCTTGACAAGTTGCATAATGTCTTTGAGAACTTATTTGTTTGACTAGGTAATATTTGATGCACATGATTAGGTGGCTCATTTATTGATTTGATTTAATCACCATGATTTTTGACTTCAAATCCTTGGAGGGCATTCTTATTTGTCTTTGCAAGACCTAGTTGGTGGCCAATTTTGGAAGAAGAAGCCTAGCTTGGGCTTCCATGGGGCTTGAAGACCATAGGATGGATGCCAAGGGCCCACTTATGGGATGAATAGTTTCCTTTGGAGGCCTAAAGGACATAACAAAGGACCTAAAATAACCCCTATTTCAAAAACGATTCACTTGGGAGGACTAAAACATCACACTTCAAGGGCTGACGTCATCATTAGGGCTAGGGCATTGCTGGTGCAAGGTGATACATTGTAACACTTGGAGTGGTCGAGGCTTGGAAAGGTGATGGCGACTTGGAGGAAGGCCTCATTGGCCCCAATGACTTCAAATTTTTCTCCAATGAATTTGCTAAAGGGTCAAAATGTCCCTCCTAAAAGAGTGACATCACTTTTAGGGTTTTCATTTGTGTAAAAAGTAAAAATTAAAATGAATTGTTTAATATTATTTTGTAAAGTTTAAAGATTAGGTTTGTTGACCCCTAATCTTTTGGTTTACCCTAAAATTATGTGGACAAACTATGTGAATGACATTTTGTATAAATAGAGATCATAAGATCTCATTTTAAGACATAACTCTCCCATTTGGAGAGGCCTTGGACTGAATTTCTCACTTCCTTTGTCTATTTCTCTCTTGTGCTCTTGTGTATGGCTATATTGCTTGGTTATTGGTTGGTGGAAGTAATGCACTAGCCTTGGAAGTATTTTCTCTTGCTATTTTGGTGGTTTATCTTAGCATCTCTCGTTGAATTTGTAAGAAAACTTGCATTGTGCTATCATTTTTGCTTCAAGTCAAGGTTGATTGTTGCTAGATCTAGGTGGGAAGTATAAGGGCATACACCCGCACCTTAGTCTTCATCATATTTTTTCTTAAGTGTTGTTGATTTAACAAGGGTTTTCTAGGAGAAGTATAAGTGCATATACCCTTTTAGTCTAAACCCTAGATAGAGATACTTTCCTTGGGGTGTAAGAGGATTTACACCCCCAAGGAGGTAGTACCTCTAAATTATTATTTTCTTTACTCCATTAACCCAATAAGTAAAGGTACTTGTCATTACTTGTTGCATTGGAGAAATAAAATGTTGCAATGATAAATGTGAAATTTCATGATTTTTTGAAAGTGTTTCTAGTGGAATCAAATATATGATATAAATGCTTGCTTGAGCTAGTAGGGAATCTATTTTTTCCAAGGGTTTCTTGATTCTATTAAAAATTTAACCTAAATCCATTAGGGCTTCATAAAACCCTAACCAAACTCTTCAATATCTCCTAATTTGACCGTTGAAAATTGCCTAAAATATGACCACATGATCTACTAAGTACAATGCATCTTTTGGACAATTTTGAGCAAGTTTTAGTGGTTAAATATGTTTCTTTAATAATAATTTTGTTACATCCTTAAGGATGATAAATATCATTGTAGTAAAGTTTTTGTAACAACGTTTCTTTTGTGCTAAAGTCTATCCCTTTCACTCTTGAGTTGAACTAGCCTTTACTAGCTTGTCTCTTTCTTATTCAACTAGAATTTTAGCACTTATTTTGCATCCCTTATTATATTTTATATACTGATATATATCATTGATTTTTTATGCAATTAGGGAAAGAAATATAAAATTTCTTTCCCACCTAGCATACTATACACAAGTATGGATTTTCTTATGTCTCGAGTAGGTACAATCACTTTTGCAGGTACCCAAAGACTTGGAAACTTTAAACCACTTGAAAATGATTCATCAAGGCCACTTTTCTCTTCCATCATTGATATTTAGGGGGATACCTCTCTTCCTTCCCTTTCATCCGTCTCAATCCCCCCAGGGTCACCGATGTTTCCTCCCTAGAGTGACTGAAACACCCTTGAAGTGCAGGACCCATATCAAGGTGACATTGGGTATAATGTACCTTATTTGTCACCACTTGGTGGTTGGGTCGAGATTTTCCCAACATACAAATTGCGCAATAACATTTTGGCACCATTTCCAAGGAGGATTTTGAATCCTCTTCATGCCCTAATGGCACTTTGGCAAGCTTCCCTCCCAAAGCCTCTATCCCTTAGCTTGCATGGCGACTCCTTTTGAAGAATGTTCCCTTTTCCACCCTTGATAATTTTTTCTTGAAACTTGTCTGGAAACTCCACTTTCCATGAACCCACCTTTACCTCTTTCCCTCCTTTTATCAGAATTGATCTCACCTGGTGACTCCATTGATG
The DNA here is from genome assembly GCA_009831015.1 of Picea engelmannii. NCBI lineage: Eukaryota > Viridiplantae > Streptophyta > Pinopsida > Pinales > Pinaceae > Picea > Picea engelmannii. Next base: position 150,716 of record ML783287.1, read on the forward strand.
TTTCTTTTCATTCAATGGAATTATGGAACCATGGGATGAACCCTCATCTAGAATGTGTTATGACTTGAAGATGGAATTTTTACAGATGGAAAAGGAAAAGGATGATAATAAAGCTGCTAAGGAAATGATGAATCACATAAGGGAGTTATTTCCTATACTTGACGATGAAGAATTTCTTGAAGAACATACATATGAAGAAATTTACCATGAAGATATCGATGAGTTTTTTCATGTTGAAGATTTGGATGATACATTTGATGAAGATGAAGGACTTGCATATACCCTTCCACTAGATGAAGATGTCCATGCCTTTACTCCTCCTACACATGGATACAAAGGGATGGTAAATTTTTTTGATGGTCTTGTGAAAGAACCTTTACATATAGTTGAATGAGAATATAGAAACTTTCATACAAATTGGCATACAAAGGTGGGATTTTGGTTGTCTCATTTTCAATAGACACCCCATTTACAACTTTGAGCACAACCCTCAAGAAAATGGGTTTGATTTGTCACCTTCAAAGGAATAATTTTCATGCGTATATTATTCATATGTTTGGGATCCTGTGTTACAGACCCGATCCATGAGTACCTTTCCTAGGGATGGGGCATTCAAATTTTCATATTCCTTCTTAAATCAGATCCTCCTTTTCTATCTCTATTGTATTTATACTCACCAAGATCTCTCCAACCTTGGCCAGTATGCTCCTATGAGAGTTCAAGAGCAGAAGACATTCTCCAGTGAAGGAAATTTAGGCATTCATCAATTGAGATCCATGTAGCATCCATGGGAATCCATTACCGAGTTCTCTCCTCTCACAGGGAACATCCATTAATCACCTAAGCCAATGAAAGACTCAATATTAATCTAACATACCAAATGTAGAGGGATTTGATACTTCAGAATTGAACACCTCTTTACTATATACACACGAGACTCCCCTAGAGTCCTGAACTCTTGAAGTCCTGTAACTTTCCATGTGGCTCTGACATTCAAGACTTTTGGTCTCTCTATAATACTACACTCCAAATCCTCTAGAGTCCCAAAGTCCCAAACTCTTGGATTTCTGGTCACTTCACCAACCACTTCAGTTAGGTGGGCACATACCACAGGCTGACACATAGAAGGGGTAGGGGTGACACATGTCTTGTTCCAATAGACATATAGGGTCTATGAAAATCACAAATCAATATGACACATGGCACATCGATCGTGGGTCCACATCACTCTGGTGATGTCGAATTTCCACATCATGCTAAACTGACATCCTTATAACACCTCGTAGATATCACGGTCAAGATCTGGCCACGTAGATATATAGATCTATGGATTTTGTTACTTCGATACTCTGGCCTTCGGGGGTTTTGTGATGAAAAATCCTCCTTTCTTCCAGAGTTGGTCATTGTTAGGCTAACCATAGCCTAGATCTCATGGTTAGGAAAATTATTGAAGCGTCCTCGAATTGATGACTCTCATCACTTCAGGCTTCAGATCTTATTGACAGACCACACCTCAAATCCCCCAGAGTGCCTAGTCTCCAGACTCAAGGATCTATCACCATGCATCCCCTGTATATCGATGGCTGGGAGGGATCCTGAAGAATTAAAGGATTGACGGTCCTCATTACTTTGTGACTCTATCCTTCATGGATTTTGATGTTACAACACCCCTATCCTTCTGAAGTAGTCAATGTCGGGTTGACTACATCATAAATACGATGGCTAGGAAAGAATCCAAAGGATCCCTAGATCTACGGTCCTGGTCACTTCACGACTCTGACCTTCAAGGGTTTTGTCTTTACTAACACTCCATTCTCCTGAAGTAGGACTTTGTCAAAGTACCATGTGCATGTCTCTCCTCCTAAATGATCGAACAATAGGTGGGGATCCTAGCGATCTCCCTCAAATATACGACTCTCCTTTACTTCGTAACTTCAACATTCATGGAGTTTGATGCTATGGCATATCCATTCTCCCGAAGTGGTACTCCACCAAATTCCCCTCAACATAGATCTAATGGTTGAGGGAGCCCCCAAACATTCTCCATTAGTGGCTCATGCTACTTCCCTATGGTGAGTTGGATCTAGGTTTAGTCGGTAAGATAGGTTCCTCTAACAACTAGGGAAACCGCCTAATGTTGGTTGACCTTATAGGTAACTGTGAATCTCAGTCACCTTCGGTCGGTTTGTGACTATTTGGGCTGACAATACTCCAAATTCCAGGACTTCCAGAGTTTCGAAGACAGAAGGACTTAGCTCCCTTAGGTTTAGCACAAGGTTCCTAGGTGTTGGTAACATGGGTCCTTCGAAACTCTCGCGAGTTAAACACATCTTCCTCATCATGAACATGATAAGGACTTGGGAATGGTGTCCTAGTTGCATAGTAAGGATTCTGAAGGAGATATACTCTTCATACTGACAGGGTCAGATTCATGCAATGATTTCTATCCTAGCCATCCTATAGGTTTACATCCCAATACGTCTCGAAGGATAAACTGGGGAATATAGAAGATCAATCAAAAACATAAGTCCACAAGAAGGTAAATTAATACACATAAATTGATCATTCAATACATAGACCATTCTTATATGTATAAAATGCATGCATTCATTCATTATCCCATTTCAAAACACAAAGTATGGAAACACTTATCATAACCGAAAGATGTGATGCAACTGCTGAAAGGGGTGCCTGTTTCCACCCAACCATAGCCTCAGTCAATCCTAACGAATATACCACTAGCCACCCCCGATCAATACTACGATGCTCTGAGAGAGAATTCTTTCTTCCGGCTCAGCAACAGTCATGGACAGAGGTTACTCTCCTCCTCCCATAGGATTTGGGCAATGGTTATTCTCTATACCAAGAAAGGAGGTCTTTCTGAGTACTTCCTCAGTCACTCAACACCCTTGTTTATCAACTTGTATCATAACCTTACTAGCCACATCCTACGACCAAAACATATTTGTTTCTTAGTTCTTTTTCGAACTTGAGAGCTTAGTCTCCCTTCTCTTCTTCTCTTTTCAGGTCTTCCTCTACCCACACATGCCTTCCTTTCTTGCCTTCCTCAGTAAGATTGTGTGTGGCCCGAATTCATAGTCTGTGGTCAGGTATGAAATCATTACAGATGGGTGCTCTTCCCCATCCCCTCATTAACTCTTGAGGAGGTCTTCCCACCTACCATCTTGACTGTAATTCATTCCTGGGTCAGAGGATTGTTCTGGTCCTGAGTAATTAAACCCAACAAGGTACTGGTTTGGTGGGGGTTATCTCAACCATTCCTAGTTCCGATCACTATATATTTCATAGAATCTATGGTCTATCTTGGAAAACCACCTCTTTCAACAATCATGCAACACTTATCCATTTCCATTAATAACAAAAACTACATTCCTCGACCTTTTATACAAAGGTTCATCAAATCAAACATTTGCACACATCGATTTTGGCATAGTCTCTTGGCCAATATATTTATATTTACAAAATGGGGAAAAAGGGTTGTTACAATCCCCTCCCCCTTAAAGGAACATTGTCCTCCATTTTATATCTGTCAATGTGCTCTACATATAGAGAAGTAAACAAAAAGGGATATGAATGCTTCATGGCATCCTCCATTTCCCACGTAGCCTCATCTGGGCCAAAGTGATTCCACTGGACCTTGACCTGTGTAATGGTTCATCTCCTAAGTGAGTTTTCCTTCTAGTCTAGTATGCATTGAGATTCTGGCAAGAATTCTCCCTCTGACTCCACCTGAATCACAAACCAATCAATTATATGATTAGAATCATGTACATAATTCTTCAATAATGAAACATGGAAAACATTATGTTCCTTCACCATGGAAGGGAATGCTAGCCTATAGGATACAAGTCCCACTCTATCTAAGATTTCAAAGGGTCCACAATACTGGGGTGCCATCTTGGCACAAGCTCCCATTCTCAGGGAACTCTTCCTGGATATAATTCTGAGATAGACATGGTCTCCTATATTGAACTCTCTAGGAGTTCTCTTTCTGTCGGCGTAACTCTTCTACTTATCCTAAGAAATTTTCATATTTTTCTTAACTTGAATCACTTGTTGTTTCATTTATTTTAGCATGTCAGATCCGATTGTAATTCTATCCACTGGATTATTCTAGCTGTTTGGAATCTCGCACTGTCAACCATAGAGGTCTTCAAAAGGGCTCATCTTCAATGACTCTTGATAACCATTGTTGTAGGAAAACTCTACCAACAGTAGGTAGTCTTCCCACTTCTTAGGTTGATGCATTACATGCATCCTTAGCATGTCTTATAATATTTGGTTCACTCTTTCTGTCTGTCCATGAGTCTGAGGGTTATAGGATGTGCTAAACAACAATTTAGTCTCAAAACCAGACATTAAGGATTTCCAAAAGCTTGAAGTAAATTTTGTGTCCCTATTAGATATAACCTCCCTAGACATGCCATGCAGTCTCGAAATTTCCTTCATGAAGATGTTAGAAATATCTATTTCCTTGAAAGTTGACTTGACAGGAATGAAGTGAGAAGACTTTCTCAATTTTTCCACCACTACCATGATGTCATCATTCTGCTTGGCTGATTTTGGTAATTCAGTGATGAAATCCATGGAGATGGTTTCCCATTTCCATTCTGGAATTGGTCGAGGTTGTAACAACCCCACTAGGTGCCAGTGTTCCGCCTTAACTTGCTGGCATTCTAGACACTTAGCTATATAGTCATCTATGTCCTTTTTCAATCCAGTCCAATAGAATTGTTTCCTAGTGGCCGTGATCATTTTCTGATAACCTGGGTGACCAGTATATGGTCTCTTGTGTAATTCATCCATTATGAACCTCTTCAAGTCGTCACAAATTGGAATATACAATCTGTTTCTGTAGGTCAACATGCCTTCATCCAACAACTGATAGACTTAATACTTTATCCCCATGGGCTCTTGCTTTAGGTATGACATCATGGTCTTGAAAAATGCATCTGTTTCTTGTGAATTCCCGACTCTCTCCCTGACATATGTTTCACAGGTTCTTACCATTGCTAGGTGAATTATTTTTACACTTCTGCTAAGGGCATCAACCACCCTATTTTTTTTTCCTTTTATGTGTTTGATTTTGAAATCAAACTCACTAGGGAGAGCCATCCACCTAGCTTGTTTATCATTGATCTTTGGTTTATCAAATAGGTGCCTCAACCCACAATGGTCAGTCATAAGTACAAATATCCTACCCAAGAGGTAATTCCTCCACATTTTTAAAGCATGCACTATGGATACAAATCTAAATCATGGGTCGCATAATTGATTTCATGCTCATTCAATTTTATGGATTCGTAGCAAATTACACGCCCTTCTTTCATAAGGAATCCTTAGAATCCTTCCTTACAAGCGTCTATACACACAAGGAAGTCATCATTAGGGTTTGCAATCTTCAATACGGGTACGTGGGTTAGAAGGTATTTCATCTCTTGAAATATTTCTTCACATTCTGATGTCGAAGTGAATTTAACCTCGTTTTTCTGAAGGGCAGTGATTAGACAACCAATATTGGAAAATTGTTTTATGAACCTCCTATAGTATCATGCTAAGCCCATAAAGGACCTGATATCAGATACATCCTTTGGGGTAGGCCATTGTTGACGATTGAAAACGCCAACGTAGTTCCGGTCGCAAAGTGTTGCTAAAGCTATTATTATAAAACTAAATAATACTAGTAGGTGGGACCCCTTGTAATTATTTAGTAGCAGGTCTATTCATGTTATGATGTTGAGCTAAAGAAATTACATGGTTGATATTAATATGGTGGTCCTTGATATGAGCTAAGTTGTGAGATGTTGTCCCTTCATGACACAACAACCTGCTATTCATATATGGTATTGTTCTTCTCGCACCCACACAACAAACCTATTAGTAAAGTCACATGAAGGGCAATTTTTTTTAAAAGAGGGAAAAGTATTGCAATGAAAAGGAACCTAGTATGAAACACTACATGCATAAAATATTCGTCAATCCTTAGCTAATGAGGAATGGCATTTTAAGAAAAAAATGATCAATTGTGATATGCATATCATGGAAGTTTTGGTGGCGCATTCTTGGAAAGTGGTAATACATGGGTTAAGCGGTGATTGATGCAATCGGTACCGATATGCATATGTTATAATCCTTAGTGGCTTATGGAAGAAATGGCTTTACAATTTTTTATGGAATACGCTATGGTTAATGAATTGATATTCTCTATGCATTGGTTGATTAATGGTGTTAATGAAGGCTCGTTGGCATGTACTATGGAGTAAATGTGAGATAGGTGGAAGCAACGTGCATTTACTGTACGTCACCTTTACCCTTCCAGTTGGCCATCACCCTAATTGAACTGTTGTTTTATATAGTTGTTGTGATTGCACTCTGGATTTTGGGCAGATTGAAACCACTTGGCCACCTCTCATCTTAAGGTATTCTATTATCAAGTATGTCTCTTATGGCCATTCCTAACTTCACTTTGGTTATGAAATATTTTTGGCTCAATTGTATGTGTTTGTGTTGTCCTGAGTATTGCAACTGTGTGGTTTCAAATTGAATGGAAAATCAATGGTTCTGCGTATAATTGTTGTAGGTTCATGGGAGTTGGTGGTCTCCTGGGTGATAGATTTTGTTACCACTGCATTCTGTTTAATTTGTTTTTTTTTTAAAGATGAATATATTATTATCTTCATGGTTCCTGGGTTTAACTATAACCCTGTCCAACTCTCTAAAGGAAATGCTTCCCATCCTAAAGCATCGTAGTCCTCCTTGAGCACGTGCCTTTAGCCCAAAGATCCACCACAATCGGTGCCCCCCCTCCTTCCTATGATGGCTATTATGCGAACCCATAAACCCTCCAAACCAGAGCTGCATAAGGAGTCTGTGGTGAATGTTAAGTTTATTGTGGCCTTTTACTTCGATTACAGGCTCACCCGTGATTCGTATAGCAGTGATGTTAGTATGGTGTTGACCACTACCTCTGTGGTAATGGCATGAGCCCTGCATTGCCAATTTCACTTCTAAGAGTCACAGTCACCAGCCTGTAGTCAAGGAATCAATTTGTTTTTATTATGAAAGGACCTCTGTCGTTTCCGTTTTGGTTCATGGGTATACACCATTATCACGCTTGTTGGCCTTTTGTTTCCCTTACCACAGAGCCAAATTGTTGGTTATTATATGGCCATTAGATTGGTTCTCATGATGTTATGATAATGGTTGGAATTAGTCACAGGGGTTTGGCGTTATTCACACATGTCGCGTCTTATAGATGATGTTTTGAGAATTAGAATATTGGATTGGATATGTTTACTGCATTTTTTTGTCATTGGTAGAATACACTTGAATGTGTGTAGCCTAGTCACTCACAGGCAGCTTAATAAATGGCCCAAAATGTATTTTTGAGTTATATCATGGTTATATATCGTTGTGTGGCTATGGGAATTATGACACTATGGAATCCTCTCAGTTGTGCACCATGTATAATATAGATGGATTGTTTGTATACCCAGTGATACTCCTGAATTATAAGTGCATTATGTTTTTGCAAATTGATCACTGTTGACGATAGTTGTGTGGAATGTTTGGCTCGGTTTTAAGTTGCATTGAAATATTTGTTTCATAGTGGCATGGTTACATGGTTTCATAAATTTACTTTTGCATAGCCTATGTCTAAATTTTTATTGTCGATTATCGTCAATTGCTTTTCAAGCGTGACATGTGAGGTCTTGATCATTTCCATTTTTCCACTGCATATATACGTATGGGGACGAATATAATTACACATCTTGATTGGCTCTATTACAAAAATGGAGACTTCATTGTTTTTTTTGGGGGGACACTACTTGGAAATATAGATGTGGACATGGAAATTGTATGGCGGTGATGGATGTTAAAAGCTACAGATTGGGAATGAGTGTTGTTGTTGATTGTTATAAAATGTAGAATGTACAAATAAGAGGGACAAAACCTCTTGCAAAGAGTGTGGAATAATTCTGTTGTAATGGAATTGTGTTGGATATTAATGGGCAGTGAAATTAGGCAAATGTACAGGAACTATTACTCAGTCATCCGATTTTTGGTTGATGCATATTTTCCTTACTACAAATATGTTATGGATTGCTTGATTAATCTCATGAACAATAAACGTTTTCTTTCCCCCTCATTATCTCATTTTTCACTAATTATAAACCCCTCACATATCCCATATTCATTTTGTTCACCCCCTATTCTGATATTGATCACAGCTAAGGAGGATTCTGTGTTAGATTGGATAAAAGTGGTAGAATTCTATGTGGACTGCAGTGAGGTTTATTGGTTTGTTTACAGTTGAATGTTTTTATCATTGAGCAGTGACCATATCTCTTCCCTTTCATTATATCATATTTTCTCTAATTACAAACCCCTCATGTATCTCTGAACATTTTTTCCACCCCCTTGCTCATTGATTAACATTAAAGCAATTTGTATGGATTGGATTGCATGAGCCTGATACATTCTAAGCCAAATCTATTTCATTTTTTTTTAGAGTTATCCTGCATGGCTATTCAAAGAGACTATTTGCTAATCGATTACACACGTAGGATTCTTCAGTTTGATTGGGCAGGAAGTAGCTCTACCTAGGCCTGACAGGTCTCTTTTACAAGTCTCGCAATGACAGGTTGACTTGGATTTTGGACAACATATTTTATTTTTAATATATGGAGTATTATTTTTGAAATAATTTCAATTTTCATGAGTTGAAATTGCCAAAAGTATATATGTTGATGGGAAGCACAAGGAAGTCTGTTTTCTTAAATAATGAATTATGTTATGATGGTAAGATAGTTATGAACTAAAGGGAGTCACAAGGGGTCCCACCTACTAGTTATTATTTAATGATGATCCTTATTATAATTACTACTGGTCCCCCTAACTAAAGTTAGTTAAGGACTTATGTTAACTTAACTAATAAGTTAGTTCAACTACTCTAACCAATTCTAAATTGTTAAAGGCTGAAATAAGGAGAGGAACAAGGGAGGATAGAAGCACAAAGCATGCTAAGGTTTTCTCTTTGATTTATGTTGAGATAGTTTAGTTTTCATTCATTCATATATTCATCATAGCCTAATTCTCTTTTGTGATAGTAGGGTATTATTGTAGACATCAACATTAAGGGTTGAATCAAATCATTCCAACACTTGTTCTTCAGAGGTGTTGATCTATATTTGATAGTATGTGTAGACTTCTTTGTTTGTGAATTAAATTTCATGACTGATAAAGGATATTGAGCTGAGTCGAGTGGGCAACAATCTGTGGCAAGCTGATCCGGCTTTTAGAGTTCAGTTTTGGTTTTCTGTCAGAGGTCCTTTTTTATGCTCCATCGGGGATTTCTAAGTTTTGACTTTGGTCCAAGATTTATGTGTGAAGTTTTGTAAAGACAATGACTCTTTGGTGAATTGGAATGAAATAAGGGATTGCTTTATGTCTCATATACATTTATTATGATCTTGGTGTCTTTACTTCTATTCTTAGATTTATTTCAGTAATTGATATTTTCATAAAAATACATAAAAAGTGAATTTCCAACAAGATTTTTGTTGATAAAAGACTAGCCTAAGCACTTGTAATTAATACTTGTGAGTTAGGATATATATTTTTGTTGGCTATAAAAATAGGGTGATATTCCCGTCTACTTTACTTTACCCAAGTAAAGTCTGAAAATGCTTGAGTAAGATCAATTCATATCTTATCCTCAACATTTATTTGGCGACCATACTGGGGAGATCTTTGATATCTCTCTGGTTAAATTATATACTCGATTTTTCATCGATACATCCTTCTTTTCTGTTTTGATTCTTTGATTGTTTTTCTATTCATGACTGTTCCTGTTGCAAGGCAGCCTATAAATTAGCAATAACCTTTCGTTTCTTCAGTTCTTTCTTTCATGTCCTTAGATTCTCGTACTTCTAGAAGAAGAAGAGGCTTGTCACCTAAAATCAACCCTATTTCTGAAATAGGAAGGAGAAACATTGTGTTATCTGCCTAACAAAGTGGTCTAAGGATAACTTTTTCTGATTCATCCAACTCGTCTTTCTTTTCCTGACCTATCATCCACAGAATGGAATCTAGTGGCATTGGAAGTGTTCCATCTTTCCAATATTCATCGTCATCGATGATTGGTAGCTTGTACAACCACCATATCTCAATCCAATCTACGAAAAACCCCACCAAAGTCATTAAAAAGCATGGCATCTTTTAGTTCGAAGAAGATGCCACAACCAAACCATGGAATGTATCTTCTCGTCTTAACCTAACACCTACTACTCGCCCACTTCCAAAGTTTAAAGAGCATTTTCCTAAGTTCTCAGGAAATAACACTGTCAATACTAATGAACACCTAGTGGAATTTTTGAATGTTTGTCATAATATAGGGGCTAATGACAATGACACTTGCATGCACCTGTTTGTCAATTCCTTGGAAGGAAAAGTTGTGGCTAATTTCTTTGACCTTCCTCCTAAGATATTGTCTACTTGGGAGGAGCTAATTTATTGGTTCCGATCCACTTACGAGAAATCCAAAATCCCTGCTGAGAAGTTAAGGGAGTATAATAACATCACTTACAAATATGGTGAGACCATCATGTCCTTCAACTTGTGTTTTACCAAGTTGTATAACCAAATCCCCGAACTTATCCGCCCCCAGAACCAAGATTCCTTCATGCATTACTACAATGCATTGCCTTCTCCTTACCGTCACAGGCTTGAAGAAAAGGCCATCGATAATCTCTTTTATGCTCTGCACACTTGCTCAAAGTATGAGGAACAACTTGAATGAACTGGTCTACCCTAGGGAGAGTCAGTTAGACAGACAGATATGTCTGCTCTCTTACATCTGGTACAAGATATGAACAACCGTATGATAGATTTTGAGCGGAAAGATACTGTCAACCCTCTCACCCCTAGAGATTCATCCTGTTCTTCCCCTCCTTTTAGAAGTCCATTTGGAAATAATCCTCAGCCCAAAGCTATCCTAACTAGGGGTTGGCATAACTTTTGCGAGGAACACAATGAAGAAACCACATGTGAGGTTAGGAAGAGTGTTAGAGACAAGATCTTTGGTAAAATACCAGAAGCTCCTATTGTTGTCCTAGATTTTTCCAAGCCAGAAGATGTCATGGTCATCAATACTAGGAACAAAGCCTATTCCCCAAAAGGAAAATTTGACCCTCCATGCAGTTCTTCTAGCCCGAGTTCATCCTCAAACGTTGTTGTGCCCCAGGTTCCTAAAATTATTGAGAGTTAAGGAATCACCCTTTCTCTCCCCTCTTCCAAATACAATATCCTGAATCAATTGGCCAACATTAAGGAAAATGAAACCCTCCTAGACATGGTTGTCATCCCTGAAAAACAGATGCATCTGAAATAATTCATGGAAGGAAAATCTTATGTTGTAGCCAATCTTTCCGAGGAGGTAAATGAAGAGGATTCTTATGCAAATAAAATAGGTGTACATAGCTTTAGATACCCTATAAAAAATCCCCCTTTTTATATTTCAGTAAAAATCATGGATATAATTTCCCATTGTTGCCTCATTGATGGTGGTTCGGGCTCAAGTGTGATGTCAAAGATTATTATGGAAGATATAGGCTTGTCTTGTACAAATGAAAATGCCAAAAGCATGCTTTCTTGTAATAATATACAACAAAATACCATAAGTGAGATTAAGGATGTGACCATAGGTTTGTGCTCTCACCTTGAAATAAGGATGAACCTCAGTATTTGGGTAATTGATATGCCTGTAAGAAATTACTCAATTATTTTGGGAAGAGATTGGCAAGCCTTAACAGGTGGATACCTCTCACTCGATGGGACACATTTATCTGTTCCTCGAAACGAAAAAAATATTATAGTTCTTAGAGAAGGAAGGATATCCCCTTATATTAAGAGTGTCCACAACCTAATGTAAACTATCTCGAAGAATTCCTAGGAGTATACTCTATCTTTGTTGAGGAGGATAATATTCCTTTGGAACAAATCAATCTAGATGATGATATGTGGCACATGCACTTTGATGGTTAATGCTCCAATGAGGAAAATGGAGCTGGTGTAGTCTTAATTTCACCTGTAGGTAAAATCCATAAATTTTCTTATAGGTTTAAGTTTTCTTGCACAAATAACATCATCAAATTTGAAGCCCTATTATTAGGCACTGAAAATGCATATAATCTTGGTTGCAGTCACCTATCATATTTTGGGGATTTCGAGCTTGTTGTTAACCTCATATGTAAAATCTATTCCCCTAGCAACAAGTTGATGAAGCAATACACCCAAATGGTTTGGGCTCTTATATCGAACCTATTATCTTTCAATATCACTCACGTAAAGAGGGAACTAAACTCAATGGCCGACAGGTTAGCTATTTTTGTAGCTTCTCCTACTTGACAACTTCTTCCTCATAGACCTAATTGTACCTTTTGATCCCTATATCGTCCAGATATTCCCGATAATGTAGAATCTTGGCAGGTCTTCCCCAATGATGAGAGCATTTGTGCTTTTATCCAAAATGAACCTTTTAAGCCTAAGGAAATTATATCTATGGAAGATAACAATATTCCTAAAGGCTTGACCCCTCTAGAGAGTTCATTTTCTTTGAGTGATGTAGGCGACAAGGAAAAACAAAAAGAAGAAGAATCGAAAAGGAAGGTGGGTGAGACCATCTCCTTAAACATTGGGACACTTGAGACTCTAAAGAATGTGGAAATAGGTGCCAAATGTTCAGATGAAGAGAAGGAGAAGTTTGCCAAGTTGCTTTGTGAATTTCAAGACATTTTTTCTTGGTCTTATGAGGATCTTCGTGGCTTTGATCCTGGTCTTATACAACACGCCATCCCCATTCAGGAAGGCATAAAACCAGTTAGGAAAAAAAAATACATATCAACCCTGCGCTAGAAGAAACCATTCGAAGGGAGTTAGAAAAACTTTTGAAGGATGGGATTATCTTTCCAGACAAGTATTCTAAATGGGCTTCAAATCTAGTCCTTGTTTAGAAGATAATTGGTCATATTAGATTATGCATTTATTTTCGTGAATTAAATCAAGCTAGTATAAAGGACCACTTCCCCCTTCCCAACATGGAGATGATTTTGGAGTAGGTTGCAGGGTCACAAATGATGTCCTTACTTGATGGGTTTTCTGGTTACAATCAAATCAAGGTAAAAAGGGAAGATAAATATTAAACCACATTTATTACTCGTTGGGGTACCTTTTCTTATGAACGTATGCCATTTGGGTTATCTAATGCAGGTGCCACTTTTCAAAGAGCTATGCAATTATCTTTTGACGATTTGATCAGTAATATCGTTCAGATCTACCTTGATGACTTAATAGTTTACTCTAAGATCCGTTCAGATCATTTTGGCCATCTCAGAAAAGTTCTCATGTGGTGTAGGAAATTTGGAATTTCCCTAAACCCTTCCAAGTCCATTTTTGGTGTTATCGAGGGCAAGCTCCTCAAACACATTGTCTCTCATTCAGAAATAATTATCAATCCTGAAAGAATTGTTTCTATCCTTAGCCTTCCTGCTCCTACTTCCAAGAAAGAAGTTCAAGCCTTTATGGGAGTTATTAACTTCGTCCATAGGTTTGTTCCAGATTTTGCAGTGATGGTCAAGCCAATCCATAATATTCTTAAGAAAGACCATTATTTTTCCTGGACTGATGAGATTGGGAATTATTTTGAAGGTATTAAGAAATCAATCAGCTCCGCACCAGTTTTGGCAACGCCGTATTTTGAGAAGGAATTCATGATTTATACTAATGCCACTGAGGAGGTAGTTTCTATTGTCCTTATGCAAGATGATGGTCAAGGAAATGAAAAGCATGTGGCTTACATGAGTCAAAGTTTTTTTGATGATGAATTTAAATACTCTTTTATTGAGAAACACACTTTTTCTCTTGTTAAGGCCTTCAAAACATTTCTCCACTACATCTTAGGTAAGCACACGTTGGTAAATGTCCCTTTACATGTTAAGTTTTTTCTCTCACAAACTTATCTTTTATGAAAACTTGCACATTGGCTTGCCAAGATCCAGGAGCATGATTTAAATATCGTGACTTCTACCACTATCAAGGTATGTGACCTAGCCCTTCACTTGGCTCAGCATGCCAAAAATGGTGAAGAAATTGACGAAAGATAGTTCCCTTTAAGATCTCTTTTAGATTGACGATCAAACCCTCCCTGTGTCTGAACATCCTTGGTACAAAAACTTGGTTTATTATTTACAGAACCAAATATGTACAAACACCTTATATACTCACCAAAGGAGAAGAATTCGTCTCGAATATGCAAGATATGTCATTATAGGAGACCTGATGTTTTGAAGATTTGTTGATGGTGTGCTACTTCGTTGTGTAAACAATGAATATGCACAAAAATTGTTGTAGGAAGTCCACGACTCTTCAAGATCTGTCATTCATGTAGGAGGTCATTTTTATGCAAAGACCACTTCCTTCAAGATTAGTAGGAAGGGATATTATTGGCCTTCGATCTTTCGTGACTCTTATGTTTTTTCGAGGTCTTGTGACAAATGCAAAAAATTTACTGGGAAGGAACGCCTTTCAACTTGTCTCACCATATTTTCCTTTTTCAATATGGGGATTGGATTTTATTGGTCCTATTAACCTTCCTTCTTTATTTGGGCAGGTTTTTATCTTGACAGCCATAGACTATTTTACTAAATGAGATGAAGTTGTCCCACTTAAACATTCCACGGATGATCAAGTAATTTCTTTCCTTGAAAATAATATTTTTTTCTAGATTTAGTCTTCCGTTGGAAATTATTACAGACAACAGTCCCGATTTCATTTCTGCTAAGATGAATTAGTTTCTAAACAAATTAGGGGTTAGACATTTCACGTCGTCAGCTTATTATCCCCAAGGAAACAAGCAAGTTGTTTCCACTAATAAAAATCTGATAAGGATTGTCAAAAGGCTCATCGAAGATAAACCTCACTAGTGGCACACTCTCCTCACTTATTCCCTCTGGGAAGATCGAACTAATTCCAAAGTAAGTATTGGTTGTACCCATTTTCAACTAGTTTATGGCCAAGAATCCCTCCTTCCAACTGAGATGGAACTTTCTTCTTTAAGGTTGATGTTGTAGACCGAAGAATTAAATTCTTCAGATGTTTCATAAAGAGTAAATGAATTACTAGCTTTGGAAGAACAAAGAATATTTTCTTTGGATAATATTAAAAGGAGACATCATACTGTTAAGAAATATTTCAACAAAAGTGTCAAAACTGTCAATTTTAAAGTCAATGAAAAAGTTTTGTTGTGGGATTCGGCTCATATTGATAGAGGAAGACATTCAAACTTTTAGAAATTATGTTTGGGTCCTTTCGATATTGATTTTGTCTTAGGTACAAATTCTTACATTCTAAAAGATTTGCAAGAGCGATTGTTTTCCTACAACACTAATGGTTCTCACTTGAAGCATTATGTGGAACCACTATAAAAATATCTACGTTGTTTGGTTTTCTTCTGTATACTAGTAGTTTAGCTTTGATTTCAATTTTTTGTGCCTCCTTTTCTGCTTATAGGTTTCTTCTTTCTGATTTGACCTTTTACTACGTTGTTTTTCTATCTTTTATCATTGTCTTTTACTGTTGCTGCTCTATTTTATGCATTATTACTCCTGTGACAATTTTTGTCTTTATCATCTTTTAAGATTTGGTTAAGGTAGAAGGTTGGATCAGTTTTTCCACAACGACAGCTCTACAAAAACATTGTTAGTCAATAATGATCAAGATTACACAGCTGTTAGGGTGTCACCTCAAAAGGACCCTTGAAATTGTTATACATTTCCATTGATGTTTTATAAAGAATTGGTTATCTCCCACTTCTCCCCGCCATTTCTTCATCCATTGAGAGTGTTATCACTGAAATTTCGTCTGCAAATGGTTACATGAATCCAACATCTCCAAAAAGCTATTAGTTCACCCATGGACCAAAAATGTGTTTCCAAAAGGCCCAAAACTATACAATCAACAATAAAATCAGCATGCGCTAAGACTACACAGGGAGCTCATGCACATGTGCCATTTAGAAATGCAGGAAAAAACACACATGCGCACGATGCGCGACTGTGGACGCAAAAAACCATGCATCCCTCAAAAAGACACATTTGTGATATTGGTCGGCCTCCCACCCACTTCTGGTTCAGCTTCCAAGTCGATTTGACATCCAAATCTCGGCTAAATCCGGCTGGGTGGTTGGTCAAAGACCTAAGGGTGCCCTAAATGGCCCCTTGTTCACACTAAAAGATGGTTGAATAATGCCTCAAAGTTATGCTATAAAAGGAAGCCATGGGTGCACTACATTTTCAAGGAATTTATTTGTATTGTTATGCTGCTGATATTCTCTTGGAGGATCCTCTTTCCTCATCAAGAGTATGCTAGCACCATTGCACTTAGCCATTCATATCGCCTCTAGAATGAATGTGATTTGGATTCTCTTCACGATTTCATCCTAGTTCCTCATTTGTAAGAAGAGCTCAATATTTGGGGGTCCAAGAGCCCTCCCTTGGAGGAAGAGGGGACCCAAAGTCTCCCTTTCTCTTCAGTGTTTTCTTTCCACTAATACAATCCTTTCCATTGGTGGCATGAGTCTTGTGTGTTCCTTGTTCTTATGTTCTTATGCACTATAGTTTAATTGTTTTTATCATTCTTAGTTTAATTCTTTGTTTATATTTTATGCTTTATCTTTCTAACCCTTTCCTTTACTGTTGTCTTGCCTAGCTACCCAACTAGTCTTGTAAGCATCTCTATTTTTCCCATTTGGATTATTTTTACTGTTGTCTTGCCTAGCTACCCAACTAGGGAAAGGTAAATTTCCTAGCCCATTTGGATTATTTTAGCTCTTATTTCTGTTTATTTAACTTTCAAGAACCATAACTGGCCAAAGATGACCTATAGAAAGTCAAATTCAAAGCTGAGTTGAGAAAATTTCATCTGGAATTTTCTTCACAGACGTGTGACAGATGTGTGCAGGTTTAGTAGCCCACAGTCATGCATCGTGTGCATGTGTGCCAAACCCATTGTATTTCTCAGCGCCCTCTACACACATGCGCCCATAAGGCATTTTTCATTTCACACATTGGCTCTCATAATGCCTCTGTCTACATTGAGACCCATGCATCTGCTCAAAAAATTACACATTGTAAGTTTTTCATGATCTGTGAAGGTCCCATAGCCTTCTTAAAATTGATTTCATGCATATTGTAATATGCACCACACTTACATTCCCTCTCCATATAAAGGGATTAGTCAACACATTGGCACAAAAATCATAACTTTTCCTCTTTTTGTTTGTCATTTTCCCACATGGATAGCTTTCTTTGACTAAAGTTAAGTTGGAATCATTCCACATCACATATAAAAATTTGATTGGGACCAGAAATTGGATATCAATCGTTGAGTATGCTCTTCTCTCACGCCCTAAAGTGATCTTGAGAATGAGAAAGAGGTTGAAGGAAAATTTCATCTCCCTTAAAAAGACAAAAATATTTAGAAGAGGACAACAGCCCCCTCGGGACTCTTAGTTTGTTTTTCAAACACATCTTAAAATTGTAATGGGTCCATACATGCCCACATGATACAAATATAGGATAGTGATTGAAGTTTACTTTCTTAGATTAAATCACTAGGGAAGTTTAAAGGTTTTTGTAACGGGTCCATACATGCCCACATATGCACAATCTAGGATAGTTTCAAAGATTTCTTATATTAAATCACATTAGGGAGTTAAAGGAATAGTAAGGACCCACATGTCCACATGCTAGTTTCCTAGGGACTTTAAAATTCCGCAAGGTTGTACCAACAACATTTAGTTAATCAGGTAATCAAGACTTGTAAGGACCAAGTGAAGTCCACATGCAACAAGGTGACACCTAATTTATTAAAAATATTGGTACGCTTCCACTCATTCACACACAAAAGTCACTACTCACTCACATAGTTTTTCATCTCAAAATGTGGAGGTTGAAGTAAGTTTCCTCCAAAGGGATTCCGAAACACCCCACCCTTTTCTTGACGAAACTATCCACTCCCCCTTAATTTCAACGAGATTCGCTCACACCCCCAATCTCTCAAACAACAACATCTAATTTTTTTCTAAAAACTCACTAAGTTTTCCTCCACAGGAGGTGCCAAAAGAATTTTTTTAGTCTAGGTACGATTTCGGGGATAGGCATCCAAAAAACTCTTCGTTTTCTGGTTCTCACATCTTCAAAACAATAGAAGTTGTCAAATAGGGAACTTTAAATCCTCCAAGTCAAGTGTTTCTACACCATAGGCAGGGAGATACCCGTGAAGGGTTGATGGTTGAGGTCTGGTTGTTCTGTGCATCCCCCCCTTGAGGCACCCACCTCTTGGAAGGGATCCATCCTGTGACCGATTTCTTAGGCCGAAAATCTAAATGTCGCATTTTGACCGAGGTACCTAGTGACCAAATTTTAGGACATCTACCTAGGTAGAAATTGTGGGCTGCAATTGCACCTTGATCGGATTTTGTGTGGCTATTGGGAAATATCACTAGCTCTTTCAGGATATGCACCCTCTACCCCTCATTATAATTTATTACTTCATCCTTCACTAGTTCCTCTTCCAGTGGCTTCAGACCCCACTATCGAGTGCTATTGGAAGGTCCAGTGTTATTTGAGAGGAAGGGCGTTACATCTTTTAGGAAATGAATATTTTCTTTCTTTGTTCACCCATGCAGACAAAATCCACCTACACACATGTATGTTTCTTTATCAATTGATTTATGTATGATGCACTTGTAATTACATGCGATTATGAAATATATTGTGAAGGACCAAAATTTTTAGCAAAGACTCTTGTTCATTTATTACTCTCATCGCCATTTGCACACATTCACTTGGCTAATCAGAAATCATAGGGGACCCATAGAATCCCCGACGTTCCAGATGCTTGCTAAATCTCCCTCCTATTTTAGAAGGAGTTCCTAGTCTTACTAACTCATCGGATCCACTTTCTCACACTCGTGTGAGTGCTACTATATTAGGATTAGATTTTCTTGGTTCCACTTTGCCTGGGTCTACTTCCCAAGGTCCAACATCTCCACACTCTCCTTTACATGGAAGCAGGGGGGCAAATTCTTCTCAAGGGAGGAGTACAAACCCACCTCGTCCCCTTCAAGGGTCAAGTACACAAAACACTCACACCATGGATGAAACTAATCCTCCGCCACCACCTCAGATGCCATACTTGGCTTCCCTCAACATATTGGATCTGACTAAACTCACAAATGATCCTATATTGCACAACCCCACATGGCCTGCAATGCCTACCAAACTTCCTTTAGACATCCCCAAGTTTGAAGGAAAACTGGGAGACGATCCCGCCAACCATATCATGACCTTTCACTTATGGTGCTCTTCAAACAACATCACGAACGATTCCCTCTAATTAAGGTTATTTCAATGTACACTCACTGGCCCATCAGCTAAGTGGTATGTAAAAGAAAAATATGGGTCCCATATGACCTTTGAATCTTTGGCCAAAGAATTTTTGACCTTCTTTCAACTTCCAATCCATCATGACAACGGTCTCAAACTCCTCTCAAAGTTTAAACAAACCTTCGCTACACACATTGCCGACCACATTCATGAATGGCATCGAAGACGTAGTCTATGTAAAGCAGAAGCCACCAAGCAACAATTCTTTAATTGGTTTCTCAAATCACTTGTTTCCCTCCTTGCCAAATATGTAGCCGCCACCTTCCCCCAATTGGAAGAAGAAGCCATCAACAAGGCCCAATAGTTCGAACTCATTTATTCATAGTCAGGATATTTGTATACAGTACTACCTGACACCCCGATACCCATACCATTTGGCCAAGACAAACCTGGGATGTCTCACTCAACGAATGGATTGATTGGTACCACTACACACCACAATTCACACCGCCAACAACCCACTATGTATGGTACACCTCCATATCCATCGGCATATGGAGGAAATCCTTACTACCCCCCTCCCCTTTACCAACAGTCATATCCTGTCATTCCCCCTCAGTCACTAGGGGCACCCCCACCGGTACCCATGTCATATCCGATCTGTCAATCCAGTATGGGTCCACCCTCAACACCTGGACATAACCGTATCCATAGTGGAAGTACCTCTACTTCCTATACGCCATATGGATCCTGTCCACATAACAATCCATATTTTCCATTTCCTAGTCATCCTCAGCCGGTTAATCCTCCACTGAGACAACCACATGCCGAAGTCAACCTTGTTCATCCCTTTCCCATTCAATAGGTTCATACATTTGAACAGTTGAATACTTTTATAACCCTAATTTGCACCAAACATGCTTACCTGGCATCATGCCATCTCAGGTTCCTTCTTTGCCAAAACACTGCTGAACAACTCTTCTTAAAAACCCCTTTTATAAAGGCCCATGTGCCCTGCTACATTACTGCACACGTGTACACTCTAGCTGACCCAAGACATCCCATGTGTACCTACAAAATCACAAAAAAAGGAAAGTTGTTGATGAAACACACAACTTTGGGTAAGTTAACTAAATCTTTTGGCCATGCATGGCCGAACATTCAACCAAATACCTAGCTTCTTCTAGCCTATAAAAGAAGGGTTAGGGGTCCAATTTGGAAGAGGAGAATCATAGTAAATAAACTATACCCGATTGAGGATTCCCTTTGTCCCAACCTTTAGCCATCCTTGTGCAAAGAGAAGTATAGGGAAAAGTAGTTGGAAGACAGTGAAAGAGGAGCGCAGGACTAGGATCGAGGAGCAATAGCTGACTTTATCATTGTAAGGTATCATTGTGAAGTTAATAAAATAATTGCTTTTCCCGTCCCGCGATATGAGATTGTCATTATTGGAATATTGATTGTATGATTGATTAAATCTCTAACCCGTTAGTTCATAGATCAAATGCATGTGGAGCTCTTTGTTTGTCTTTAGTGAATGCAGGTCAGCATTGGGAGGAGAGTTACAGTCAAAGAATGACCAAGCGAGAAAAGGGACTGACATCAAACACGAAAAATAAAGTATGTCAACTTAATCTCTTGAGCCTTGTATTTACATATGAGTAATAAGGTTTAGGCATGGGATGATGGTAAAAAGTAAGAATCTTTAGGTCATTTCTACATGCATGATAAAACCCTTAGTGCTAGTCCATAGGAGGGATATCCCACCCATAAAAAATACAACCAATCCAACTCATAAGCAGAAAGGAACAAACCGAAACAATGACAATCTAGGACCAGGCGAGAATAACTCCCACAACCATCCCATTGGGGGAAACCAATACCAAGACCCCCAAGGGGGCACCAATAACAATATACCACGACAAGGGAAGAACAACAATATTCGAACTAAATTCCCTTGTGCTATATGTGGTAAGTATGGACATTATACTCATCATTTCCCCCAAATTCCTGATCTCCAATGGATGAGGGCATCCATGAACTCATAGGGCCCTTTGAAACCATTTTCCCCTCAGTAGGCCTCGCAACAGTATTTTCAACCAATGCCTCCAACTATTTTTCAAAACCCCATTCCATACCAAGGTGTGATGAACACCCAACAAGTGATCAACCCTACCCCACCACAAATGGGGCAATATCTAAACCCGGGTGCCACTCAACCTGGGAATCTGGTTGATCATAATGGCATCCTCACCAGCAAATAAATTCTTCTACAAACCCACAATCGTCAATATGGTATACCTCCTAAATCTACCCCAACCACCTCAGAAACAATTCCAGCTACAACAGGACAACCATTGATGATTCCACATCCTAACGCGGAACCCATTCCCTGCATACCATGTATGCCTTTACGACGGAATGTGCATAACCCTCATGCTAGGGATGCTCATAATTATAATCTGGTTAATGACTTAGCTCAATCTCCTATAGCCATGTATTTGTTGGAGGTCCTCCAAACCTGTCTATCACAATGAAAATCCTTTCTTTTTTCCTTGGGGACAGTCAACAGAACTGAAACGCAGTTGATCACATTTGATTTAGATAGTGGAGAACCATGTCTTCTCACCCAAGTAGCCTTCCAGATACCAGTTAATATTTGGAACACCACAGTTTATCGATGTATCATCGATGAAGGTGCATCCACATGCATCATGTCTAAACATGTATGGAAGAAAATTGGCTCCCCTGAGCTAGTACCCTCTGCCAACACCCTTCGAGCTTACGATGGTCGGTCAACATCTTCCGTAGGTATTTGTCAAAATGTCCGCATAGAACTTAGGAGAAAAACCATCCTCATTGACATTGAAGTTATTGATGCCCAACTTGATTACAATATCTTGTTTGGAAGAAACTACATGTATGCTATGAAGGCGGTCGCCTCTTCTGTGTTTCGTACGATGATGTTCCCCCACAATGGGAAGATCGTCACCATCGACTAGCTTACACATTACAAGCCTAACCATTCCACCAACATCGATAACATTCTTCCCCTTGTCTGTGTTAGCTCAGATGATTTTCCAGTTGTCAACATTATCCCTGGGTTATTCCAAGACCCATCCATGTTGGGCACTTATCAGGGAGCACCACTATTCCTAAACCCATCTTTTTCAGCACAAGTATGTGTAGTTTCCTCTAAAGGAACAAACATTGGAGACAAGAATCCTATCAATGAGTCCCCTCCCCATATCAAAGTTCCACCAGTTGAAGAAATACTACCTCAGGAGTTCCCTGAGAGCGCCACCGCACCACTTATCACAGATCTCCCCCCCCTCCAAGGGAAAATCCCAGTTTGGGAGACAATACCCCGGTCCATTACCCAAATTCCCTTTTTCTACCCCCAACCTAGAGTCAAATAATTCTAGGTAGCCTCAACTCTTACCCTTCCAAACATGGTACTCGCCATCCCTGTATGGTATCTACATCCACCCAGGATGGTTCCTCAACCATCTCTCCCTCATTCAGAGGGAATCCCGATGTAGATACCAGTACTAAATCTGACCACGCCACCCTCACCCCCAATCACCAACACCCCTGCTACAACTGGGGGTAGATGGAAAAAGAAAGAACACACCTCTCCACTTCCCCCATGTGTCCAACCTCCTTGCATGCTATGTGCGAAAGAAGGACACCCCACTCACAAATGTCCTTCTCTTCCTGAGCTACGCAGTTTTATCGAAATTCCTCAAGCACCCCTTTTGCTTGCCACTCCACCAAGTATGTCCCACACTATTATGGATTCATCAACCACACACAAACAAAATATACAAACCAATTTCGCCTGCACCATATGCACAAAATATGGGCAATACACTCATCATTGCCCATCTATCCCATACGTCTGCCACACATTAGCTGCGAAACGCCACACATATCTTCCTGTGCTTCCTCCGAAACTCCATACCAATGCTCTTGTGAATGTAATTCATTATACTTCTTCATCAATCCTCGAGCAAAGGGGATGTACATGTCCTCCCACCAAACTCCTGCCCAATTTCTCATAGTGTCAGTGCAACTGAGATGGCATTATGGGCCCACCATCCATATCTAAGCCCTTTCCCCATTTTCATTTTTTGGTACACGAGCCCATAAGCTTCATTTTTCGAACCATTTTTTCGGCCACTTACACAATCATTTTCCTTGGGTGATAATTTGCACTTTTGCCCAGCGGAGAATCTTTCCATGACACACTTAGGTATTCCTTCTCATGTTCAAAATTATCAAATAACTGTTATTTGCTATTTATTTTCAAATATTGTTCACGTCAGGTATTTGGTTTTCATGTGTGCAGGTACTTGGTCATCACACACCAGCATAACCCCTTCAGGTATATGATTGACACTCGTATGTAATCATTCCCTTTGAATCTCAATTTCATCTCCAGTCACACCCTCCGACATTTTCCTTTAGGGTTCCTATATCCGGCTCTGCAGTACTGTCACCTCCACTGCATTTTGGTACTGACACCCGATAGAACTCTCCCCCACATGAGTTGTCCCATTTATAGTCCCCTTAACACTTTGACACTCATGTTGTTTTCACCCTTTAGGGATGGGAGTCCCGGTAGTCTTACGCATTTTCGAGAACTAGCCACATACCCCTTCTCCTCATTTTTCTAGCCTACCCAATGGACTCCCAGATTACTTCATCATGGTTCTAGTTTTGACTACACCTCCGCAGTATCATTAACCATCCATTTCACCCACCATCAATTTTCCCATCTGCAGATTGTCCTCCATACATTTCCCTAATATAGAAACCCACCTATGGGGCCCCCACCCTCCACTTGTTTTTCAAGCAGCTTGCACCCTCATCAGGCTAAGACATCTTACATTGGGGCACCCTTTTCTATATCTGCACAGTTATCCCAACTTATTTTTTATTATTTTGGTAATTGTACAAACCATTTTTCCACATTTTCATAGCTTTTTGTTGTCGCCTTTAGTGACCTTCCTTTCCCCAGCAAAGAAACCCTTGTCTCCCTTGGTTGGGGGATTTTTCACTTCCCGGCATCAATGAAATTATCCATAAACCCCGAGTATTCAAAAACCCATACACCTTTTGATCTCTATGTTTATCCATTTTGTCACACCTCTGGCACAATTTACCATCATGTAGTTGTCCCCGTGACACTAGATTTAGTTTCATAGTTTTTTCCACTTACATCTCTCCCCAACCAACAATAGTCTTGAGTCTCACTACTCCTAGACTTCATCCATGTTACTCATCAGTTCCTGATTTTATCCAAGTGGCTTCCATTAATCCCTCCACTTCACGAAGTCGCGTCTCCCTTTCTGTCGACATCAACACAATTTCCAGAAGGGAAACTATATCTTGACTCATTATATTTACAATGAGGAATCTTGGATGACACAGGGAAAACCACCATTGTTCTCTACTTTCATTGACCCCTTTAACATTTGACTTCAACACTATCTCATGTTATGGTGGGTCTTACTTTGCGACTATTGCAGTTGTTTTATCTTAGCCGAGGACCTCTGTAATTTGATAGACTATCAATGTCTCCACATTTATCGACACTTCCCACGGGTGTCCTTACTTCTTTTTTTCAGAGGTTATTCACCATCAGAATTGTCCTCTGTTATTATCAAACTACCCCAGAGGGAACTACAATGATCTACGTCCGCAACAACTTCAGTCACTGTATTTTGAGTTATGTGACACGAGCATGGGGCATGCCTGCCTCGTTTGTACACAGTTTTATTTTTTCCATGCCCTAGGAAAAGCTTGGGTCCTACAAGTCCCCCTCTCCTTCCAATGGATCGCTCTTGATAATCCTCACAACTCTCTTTATTACATAGGTACTATCAATAGAAGAAACATTAATGTATTTTGGCTATACATATGCTCCTAACCTCACACATCAAGGGGCATCTGTTATCATTGAAATTTTGTTCGTAAATGGTTACAGGAATCCAGTATCTCCAAATAGATATTAGTTCACCCATGGACCAAAAATGCATTTCCAAAAGGCCCAAAACTATACAATCAACAATAAAATCAGCATGCGCTAAGACTACACAAGGAGTGCGCGCACATGCACCATTCAGAAATGCAGGAAAAGACGCACATGCACACGATGCACGACCGTGGACACAAAAAACCGCGCATCCCTCAAAACGACGCATTTATGATATTGGTCAGCCTCCCACCCACTTCTGGTTCAACTTCCAAGTCGATTTGACATCCAAATCTCGGCTGAATCTGGATGGGTGGCTGGTGAAAGACCTAAGGGTGCCCTAAATGGCCCCTTGTTCACACTAAAATATGGTTGAATAATGCCTCAAAATTATGCTATAAAAGGAAGCCATGGGTGCACTACATTTTCAAGGAATTCATTTGTATTGTTATGCTGCTGATATTCTCTTGGAATATCCTCTTTCCTCATCAAGAGTATGCTAGCACCATTGCACTTAGCCATTCATATCACCTCTAGAATGAATGTGATTTGGATTCTCTTCATGATTTCATCCTAGTTCCTCATTTGTAAGAAGAGCTCAATATTTGGGGGTCCAAGAGCCCTCCCTTGGAGGAAGAGGGGACCCAAAGTCTCCCTTTCTCTTCAGTGTTTTCTTTCCACTAATACAATCCTTTCTATTGGTGGCATGAGTCTTGTTTATTCCTTGTTATTATGTTCTTATGCACTATAGTTTAATTGTTTTTATCATTCTTAGTTTAATTCTTTGTTTATCTTTTATGCTTTATCTTTCTAACCCTTTCCTTTACTATTTTCTTCCCTAGCTACCCAACTGGACTTGTAAACATCTATATTTTTCCCATTTAGGGGACAAAAGAGGTGCAACAGAGAGTTGAGAGAAAATATGGAAATTTTCCTCCTAGGAGGCCAAAGAATAGATTCTAGTCGAAGGGTTATGCGTACAGTGGTAAAAAAAACCCCTCATACTTAAAAAAATTCATGAGTTATTCCCAAAGTCTCGGTCATCTTTCCATTACATATGGTCACTTCCCCTTGTTGCATAACCATTCGAGTTATGTCTTCTTATGATTACTTTCCTTGGTCTGTGAAACCACGGGTTTTGATTTCTAATCTGTTAAGAAAAAAATTCCCTGTGGAGTCACCAGTTTGTTGACGATTGAAAACAACAATATAGTTCCACCCGCAAAGTGTTGCTAAAGATATTATTATAAACCTAAATAATACTAGTAGGTGGGACCCCCTGTAATTATTTAGTAGCAGGTTTGTTCATGTCATGATACATAAATTACATGGTTGATATTAATATGATGGTCATTGATATGAGTTGATATTAATATGGTGGTCATTGATATGAGTTAAGTTGTGAGATGTTATCCCTTCATGACGCAACAACCTGCTATTCATATATGGTATTGTTCTTCTCACACGCACACAACAAACCTGTTAGTAAAGTCACATGAAGGGCAGTTTTTTTTAAAAGAGGGCAAAGTATTACAATGCAAAGAAACCTAGTTTGAAACACTACATGCATAAAATATTCGTTAATCCTTAGCTAACAAGGAATGACATTTTAAGAAAAAAATTATTAATTGTGATATGCATATCATGGAATTTTTGGTGGTGCATTATTGGAAAGTGGTAATACATGGTTTACACGTTGATTGATGCAATCGGTACCGATATGCATATGCTATAATCCTTAGTGGCTTATGGAAGCAATGACTTTACAATTTTTTATGGACTATGTTATGGTTAATGAATTGATATTCTTGATGAATTGGTTGATTAATGGTGTTAATGAAGGCTCATTGGCATATAATATGGATTAAATGTGAGATAGGTGGAAGCGACGTGCATTTACTGCACGTCACCTTTACCCTTCTAGTTGGCCATCACCCTAATCGAACTGTTGTTTGATCTGGCTGTTGTGATTGTGCTCCAGATTTTGGGCAGATTGAAACTGCTCGACCACCTTTCATCTTAAGGTCTTCGATTAATAGGTATGTCTCTTTTGGCCATTCTTGACTTCACTCTAGTTATGAAATATTTTTGGCTCGGTTGTATGGGTTTGTGTTGTCCCAAGTATTGCAACTGAGTGGTTTTGACTTGAATGAAAAATCGATGGTTTTGCGTACAATTTTTGTGGGTTCATCAGAGTTGGTGGTCTACCGGGTGATAGATTTTGTTACCACTATATTTTGTTTAAAGGTTTTTCTTTTAAAAAGATGAATAGATGATTATCTTCACGGTTCCTAGGTTTAACTATAACCCTGTCCAACTCTCTAAGGGAAATGCTTCCCATCCACAAGAATCATAGTCCTCCTTGAGCACATGCCTTTAGCCCAAAGATCCACCATAGTTGGTGCCCCCCCTCTTTCCTGCGATGGATACTGTTGGAGTTGCCTTTGTTTTTTAGCCTTTTTTTAATTTTTATATCTTAATGCTTGAGATTGAAAGCTGGTTTTCATATTTTCCTTTATTTTTCCCAAAATCTCAGAAGTCTCATCACACAAACAGTGACGGTTATCATACTCCTAAGGTAAGATTCATTTTTTTTATCATTTAAACGAGTCTCTCCTTTTTTTTTCTCGGGATGTCTCATGTCGGGAGTTATAGATCACATAGTTTACAAGTCCCGAGTGGTGAAACGACGAACTAGTTTTAAAAAAGTTTACCCAGATCATTACCGAGAGTAAAAATACTCTAAACCGTAGCTAAGCATCATCGAGATTTCATGTCTCGGCGTTTGCTAGCTCCAAAAGTCTTATCGTCGTAACCCTGATAGCCAAAACCATGAGATTCTTGTTTTAGTAACACGGTTTAATGTTAAAGGTAAAATGTTTAGCCACAGTTGAGCTCTGTCGGGAATTTGCAACTCGATGTGTTTCCCCCCAAAAGTTATACCTTCGAAACCCCGAGTCGCGAAGTCGAGATATAAACATAAACTTAATTAATTAAACACTTAATATGGTTTTATCCTCCAATTTAATTAAATCATATCATCGTGATCTCGCGATTTTGCAACTCAGCATATGAGCCTCTTGGAAGCTATACCTTCAAAGCTCTAAGTCGTGAAGTCGCGATATAAATAACAACATAATTAATTAAACGCCTAATCATGGTTACGTTTTTTATTAACCAAAGCTAATTATCGAAATCTCGGGTCTTAGAGGTTCAAAGGGTTAAATCGAAAGCTCCCGATGAGGCGAGTGCTGAAAGATTAATTAACATTTAAAAAAGGCCTGATTAATTAAGCTAAGACAACATTTCCAGTGTCTTAATACAAATTAATATGCATAGTCTCTGAAGAAATTTTAAACTTTCCTTGCGCCAAATTGCACTACGAACTGTCAAAATCTAGGACATTAATTGGAAACAAGGTGAATCGAAAAGTAAGGATTTGGTTTTTATTGCTAAACTTAAGAATGATTTTACCGTTCTATTCCTAAGGACGACCTAGTTTTAAATAGTCGAAGACATGGCTTTTTTATTTGTTGTCTCAAATTTCATTTCTATTCTACGCAGAGCCAACTTTTCGCGAGCGAACTAATTTCTGTATGTATACATATTTTTATCGCAGGAGAGATAAAGTAGAATCTCCCTCCATGGCCCCGCGAAAAGCATCTAAATCCAATGTTGAGGTTTCAGGACAAGGTTCAGACAACGTTTCTGATACTTCACCTAGAAGTGTCAACTCTGTCAGGACCTGGTCATATATTTATGAGGTTCTACAGTCTGAATTGGTAGATGTTTCGGATGATTCCAATGAAAATGAAAAAGACGATCTGATCACTAAGTATAAGATCGTCGTCCAGGCTCAAATGCATAAAGTAGCGGCTATGCCACGTCTGCTCCCTTACTACGATATGATCCAGTGGGCATTAGACCATGTAGATATACCAACTAGAACCATTGTCAACGAGCAGAGGGTCACCATTGGGACTTTCAGACCCAAACAATTGCAGTCTATGTACAAGTTACCAACCATGTTGGATTTTGTTTACAATGCTGAATTCCTGGAGAATTTTAAACAAAAGGAATGTGTGCAATATGACAAGACTATGTCTAGTTTAATTAAAGATTGGGTTTAACACCCTGTGAAGTTCAGGGCGGACAGTAATGGTATATATTCAATAGCTTCTCTAGGACCACAATTCAAATATATCACTATGATGACCTGCAGATTATATGGGAGAGAGGACACCACACATTTTTTCCTTCAGTGGGTGCCTCTAATTCACATGGTAGCCAAAGGTTGTTCCTTTGACTGGGCTAAACTACTGTCTGATAGTTTGACCAGTCAAGTTACAGAGTATCGAGCGCAGAGGGAGAGAGGAAATATTGCTTCATTCTTTATGTCCACGTATATCATGGATGTCGTGTGTTTTTTGACACCTTTTCCCTTGATGAGTTGGAGCTGGACTCCATCGAAGGCTGAGCCCATTCACGTCTACCATTCAAAGCTATGGGAAGACAAAGCCTCAGATTTTGTGTATGAAATCTTTAACTAGGTGATGGTACGACTACATGTCACTATCTTCAGCCACCCACCACCCAGGATCTTAGATAGTATTGTGGTAAATCTGAGCAGTATAGACGACTGGTACGTGGAAGAAAAAATTTCATATCTCAGGGTTTTCGGCACTTCTGTTCCTCCGAATGCCTTGCCATTATTCATACCCGATAGGCTAGCTTGTTGTGAGATTTCTAAACAAACCCTAATCGGTGGTGTAAGCAAGGAGATTAAGGGATATTCTAAGAAGGTATGGCCACCTTTTCCTATTCATTTAAGTTCCTATTCTTTGTTATATTTCGGGCATGCTAAAGTTGAGGAAATAACCTTGGAGGACCTGAAATTGGTTCATGTTAAATTCAAAAAGCACAATCCACAGAGGGTCGTAAGTAATCACTTAGCCAGTTGCGGGCTTAAAAGGTTCAAACATGAAAATTTTCCCTCGGATGACATTTTCCGAGGCATGAGATCTTATGCCGAGGTTTTGGCTTGGATACAAGCCCTGGCTCCTGAAGAAAGGGCCAATGTTTTAAAATTCCAAGAACATCGACGGAGTTGTCTTCCCCCAGTATTGCGGGGTGAAAATCCAATAACAGTAGAGGTGTAGCAAAAAGAAGCTGAAGGCTCAAAAGATTCAGCACCCGAACAAGAAGAACACCAGGATAGGGAGGAGAAAACTTGGAGTCCGAAACCGAAAATAAAAACTCCTGATCCACCGAAAAAGTAGACTGCAGATGCCACTCCTGGCCAATCAACAAAGCAAATCGAAAATACCATCACCTCCATTACTCCCTTACAGTCAACTAAGGGGAACATAGACGCAGGGTGGATTTTCAATGAAGAATTTAGACTTATAAAGAGGGAAGAGCTTCCACCAAATGAGTTCTTTTTTGATAAAAAGAGAAAATTTGTGGTAAAAAGAGAATTCTATCAAGAAGAGGGATCAACGGCCAAGAAGTTCAAGCTGTTGACCGACGGGAAAGACAAGAAGAAAGAAGAGTTTGCGACAAAAATAGCTGGGACATTAGGGTCGTTTTCTACGGCAAACCAATTTTCAGTTGGGGTTTTGAAAAATCAGCTGAAGAGAAAAAATCGCCTCATCAAAACCTTAGAAGCTAAACTAGCCATAGTAGAAGAAGCTACCAACGACCAGGCGAACGCAGGAATAAAACAAGCAAGGATGGCTGATAAAAAGGAAATCGAGCTGCTCACAACTAAGCTCGAACAAGCAGAGCTGGTAGCTTAGACTAGTCAAATATAGGTAGGCCAGCAAAGAGACTTGATAGGGCAGCTACAGGTTAGATTAGAGTTCGCCGAAAGCCAAGTTATAAATATTGAGATATTCCAGTCTCAGGCTATGGAGATTCGGAGCAGGGTTTCTGCAGCCCAGCGAAGTTTACCTGCCAAGGTAGAGATGATTCAAGACAATTGTCTTCTTATTGATCAAGTATCAGAAAACTTATCTGTCAGAAAGAGAGAAACTGGAGCAGCTCAGGTCGCATTTCAAAAGGCTGTAATAGCTACAACAAACAGTGAATCGAAAAATAGTTCCGAGT
Organism: Picea engelmannii; assembly: GCA_009831015.1. Taxonomy (NCBI): domain Eukaryota; kingdom Viridiplantae; phylum Streptophyta; class Pinopsida; order Pinales; family Pinaceae; genus Picea; species Picea engelmannii. The sequence goes on from ML783287.1 coordinate 182,270, forward strand.
TTTCCATTTTGGAACAGACCCGAGGTAATATTTTGTTGAAAGAATGGGAACGCAACATATCAGAAGGCAAATTGCAAGCCAAGAAGATAAGGAAATCCTGTGAAGAGGCTTTCGGTTCTATAGATGGAAATCTGTTAGGCATTGATAGCGAGAGTAATGCCGAGATGCTGAGCCAAATGAATATGGTGAAACTCTTGCTTGATATAAATGAGAAATAAGAAAGAGATTCGGCCGAAGTCTCGCAAGTAACTCTGGCAGACATAGTTCAAATAGATAAATGTATTATTAAACTAAGTGTGCAATTGTGCACTATTGACATCCTAGACCGACAGATGGAAGAAAGGTTGCTGCAATTAGTCAGAGTTTGTTACATTTTTTAGGCCAATTGTCAAGATGAACCTTCAAGGTTGATATCTTGGCTGATGGAGAAATGTGTCACTTGTACCGAGCATGCGAGAGGGCAGGCTTCTGGTACCAAATAAAGACATAGGATGAAGAAATGAAACGATTGATCTCCTTCTCGTTGTAACTGAAAATCCTAGAACGATTGGGATTCCATCATATGTAAATTTGTATAAATATACAATAGAGGGAAGAAAAAGGGGCTAGACCTTTTTGGGTCGATTGTAATAGAGATTTTTTCCTCGAGAGTTAATACAAAGCAAATCCAAAGATTCTCGATTCCATCACGACTGTGTTATGAGTTTGTTTCCTTGTATTTCATATCTAATTTCATTTCATATATGTATCTGATGAATGCTTCACTATAATTTAGTACAACCTCTACTATAGTGAATAAATTTTAGTTTTCTATATTGTTTACCATTTTTGCTCTGTACCGACTATCAGCAGGTATAAGACCAGTGAACATTTTAGATTTCTATATATATATTATGCTTCATCAGGTTATTTCTTTATCTTTTTCTTCTTCTATTTATAAGTTAGATTCTCCCTTGATAGGAGCCTTACACGATAGACAACTTAATGTTTTTCTTACACCTCATACACATTTATTAAAATATAACTCAGTTACAGGAAAGGGCCTTTGGTTTGCACCCTATTTTCATTACCGAAGCTATAAACTCTCCTTTATACGACCGAAATCGAGACAACATCTAAACAGTATTGAGATTTTCTTATTATTATGTTCCTCTATGACTGTCGTTGTGACAAGACAACCTAATATTGAACCTGGACTATCAGATCAAACACATATTGCCTTGAATATTTTTGATACTATTCTTAAAACAACCACTACCTGGGTTGAACTGGAACGTTCGTGGGAAGTGATTGAAAGGGACATAAACATCTAGGAACAGTTGGAAGCTAGAAAACAACCTAGAAATCAACCCTAGCTTCCCTTGCCGAAGGTTGACATTTCTTCCTTCTCCACCCCTTACTCACTTTCGGATGCCTAGACACTGTACTTCTAAGCCTTAAGTATAAACTCTGGAACAACATCTTTTTGGCACCATTGTCGGGGATCGAAGTTACGAAATCTTTTTCCCTGGGAAAATGACAATATTTCATTGAAAGTGCCACCCTTTGATAGTGAACAAAGTGTGCACACCTTTTAAAGGCTTTCCAATCTTTCACTTGGTGACTCCACAATTAATAAGCTGGCATTCGGATGAAGGAATACTAGGCAAAACCTGGATGGTAAATAGACCACACCCGTTACCGATCCTGAGAAGATTTTAAAGGTGAGAGGCTCTCTTAATCTGACCCCTACAGTTTATTAGCTTAAATACCCACAACTGAAGACCAAGAGTTGTTATAAACCTTAAACTTCACACAGCCCTCTTTTCGATACAAAATATCTAACATCAAACTGCTCTGAAGTTAGAAGTGAAACTCATCCGATAACCTCTATAGTACACAAAGGAAAAAGTCCTATAGAAAATTCATCTGCTATCGATATATCGTCGACCCTTCAGTGAAATTTTGTGACCTCACCCAGTCTCGAAGAATATTTCACACATCTAGTTTCCACACCAGTTGGTTCCCCTGACTACATCTCTTGCAAGTCTGAAGATCCAAGCCCTTGCATCCCTTACCATTCATCCGCGGATTTTTTGCCCCGCGAAGAAAGTAAAGATTCACTTTTAATATTCCAAAACCCCCTTTACAACTTTCCACTAGTAACGATGGCAGCTACCGGAGGGGGAGGTGGAGGGGTTGTCAGAGGAGGAGGTGGAGGTTCTCCTAGGGGAGGAACTGGAGGCCAAGGGCCTGCCCCCCCTCCTAGAGTGTTTGCTAAAGTGGCAGCAAGATACACTCCTTTGGTATTGCCCGTTCCTCTGCACGACCTTCCCGAAAATTATATAAAAAAATTTCCAAAATTCACTGGGGAAGGAGATCTGACCGCAACTGAACACATAAATTTCTTTGATCAATTCATAGACATCCTAGGTCTCGAACATAAAGATGTGTATTTGAGGATTTTCGTCCAAACCTTCGAAGGTTAGGTCCGAACTTGGTTTCGGAGTCTACTTGCAGGATCTATCTTGTCCTATGATGCCTTGGAAGATGCTTTCCTTAGACAATGGGGCAAAAGAAAGGACCACCTATACTATTTAACCGAGTTTGGGTATTTAAGAAAAAAGAATTCAGAAAAATTTAAGGAGTTTATTCAAAGATTCAACAAGTTGTATAACAAAATCCCAGCCAAGGTTAAACCGTCCCAACCCGCAGCCAAAGTAAATTTCGTGGGGGCTTTCGAACCAGATTTTTCACTTCTTTTACGAGAAAGAAGGGGAGCTACTCTAAATCGAATGAAAGATGACGCTGTAGAAATTGAGTCAAATATGATGGCTTCTAGTAAGTTAAAATCTAAAGTAGAAGTGGGAAACCGAGAAACTAGACGCTTTAGAGAACAAGCAGGGCTGTCATGGTCTAATAGATACACAGATGAAAAAGTAGACGATATGGCTAGGGTGATTAAGGAACTGTCTAATAAGATATACAGAATGGAGCTAGAACAGGCCAAAGTTGATTCTTTCACCAAAAAGGATTTTAGGAAGAATCCCAATCCCCCAAATCAGCAAAGACAGATAAAAAATGAAGATCAGAAAATACAAACTTCCCTAAAGAACAAAAATTTTATAGGAACGAATGATCTCCAAGATTCTGGAGATTCAGATGATGATGTCACGAACTTGGGTGATGACTGCACACAACCTTATCTAACTAAAGAGGATTATGAAAAATATCTAAACACTCAACAATCGTCTATTGAGGGTGAAGTAAGAGATTATACTGACCTTTGTAGTTATCAAGAAGAAACCGGTATGATAATGGCCAAGGTCCAACCTAGGTATAACTTGAGATCTAAGGGTAAGCCTATTTCAACTACTCAACCTAAGAAAATTCTCCCAAGAGGTCAAACTTATGAGCCTACCCCAGAAGAAACCATGTTACCTAACGACAAAGCCAAAGTAGTAAACGCGAAAGAACTTGAAGTGGAAAAGGTTGAGACTAAAACACAGGAAACCAAAGCAAATAATACAAATACACCTTTAACCAAGATCATGAGTAATAAGGCAGTCCAGACAAATAAGTTGGAAAAGAAGGATTCGGAAGTCCCAACTAGAGAAACAGATAAGGTGAGCGGAGTTTTCATTTTCGAAAATGAGATAAATAAAATTAAGATACCAATTCCTCTGGTAGAGTTAGCGGAAAACCCAGTTTATCGAAAGCAGATGACCAAAGTGATAGGCGTTTCAGAGATGGAAATCCAATCTGATGTTTTGAACCTGGAAGATGATAAGACCAACATCACTTTTGGTCCACATTTTGAAGGAGCTAAAGAGACTGTTGCTCCCTTTTATATCACCTTAAATGTATATGATCAACTTCTACATAATTGCATGCTAGAATCCGGAGCCTCACATAACGTGATGCCTAAAATTATTATGGACAAATTGGGTCTCTAGATCACCAGACCTTATAGAGATATTTACTCATTTGATTCAAGAAAAGTTAAGTGTATGGGAATGATAAAGGATTTAGTAGTCACCCTGGCATAGGTCCTAGTTAAGAGCATCTTAATGGATGTGGTCATTGCTGATATTCCCCCCAAATATGGCTTACTGTTGCCTAGGTCATGGGGAGCCAAGCTAGGGGGTTCTATTCAACTAGATATGACGTACGCCATGATTCCTATGTTTTGTGGGCAATTTACTCGATTGTACAGGGATACGAGGTTAGCATATATAGTAAGCGACCCCCAAAATCCGAACAATTTCCCTATTTACATTGCAGATCAAGATTTAGGAAATTGTATCTTATCTTTTGACAACGGTTTAGATGGTTGCACAGAGTAAAACGATATAAGGCATGAAGAGTCAGGTTACATGACCGAAGATATGTGTAGCACCGGTATCTGGAAAATGTTTTTTGACAGTGCCTCATCTTGTGAAGGGGCAGGTGCAGGAGTGCTTTTTCTGGCACCTGAAGAAAGGTTCATTGTCCATTTTTCTTACAGACTACAATGGGATATATATTATACTAACAATGTATGTGAATACGAAGCCTTGGTCTTAGGATTAGAGGATGCCAGGAGGCTAAAAATAAAAAACCTGGAGGTATACGGAGATGCGGATTTGATAGTCAAACAAATAAATCGTCAATACCAAGCCAAGCATCCCAGATTAAGATCATACAGAAATTGTGCCTAGGATCTGATGGAAAACATTTTCTCGTCTGTGAATGTCCACTTCATCTTATGCACATAAAACTTACAGGCTGATGCATTAGATAAAGCAGCTTCAACTTTCACTCCTCCTACAACCTTTAAATTGATGTATCACATAGAGATAAGACACATACCATCTATACCGGATAATATCCAACACTGGCAGGTTTTTGAGGATGATGAACAAATTAAGAAGTTTCTTGAAGCAGTAGGTGAATTTTCCGAAACTCATGTAGATCAAGAAAATCAGAATGACCATATATGGATCATGAAAGAAGGAGAGGACCCTCAATCTTTCCAAGAAAAAATTGCAAATCATCGCATGTTGGCCCTAAAAAATAACTAGATTCTGAAAGTACTGATCCCTCTAGAAAGACTGTTTGATCAAAACGACATACCTGTAAAATCCAACTTACAACCCCAACCAGAATAGGTCGAAGACTTTGACATAGGAACCAAAGAATAGTCCAGGATGGTTAAAATACCTAAACTCCTCCCCCTTGAAATAAAAAACAAGTATAAGGACCTACTCAGACAATTTAAAGACGTGTTCGCCTAGTCTTACGATGAGTTAAGAACCTATGACACTACCGTGATCGATCAAAAGATACCTCTAAAGCCTGGGGTCAAACCCTTTAGACAAAATATTAGGAAGATCAACCCCATTTTATTGCCTGTGGTTGAGCGAGAAGTGAAGAAACTTTTATAGGCGAAAATTATAGTACCTCTGAGATATTCCGACTGGGTGGCAAACTTGGTCCCGGTCAGAAAAAATAGTGGGGAAATTAGACTATGCGTGGATTTCAGAAATTTAAATAAGTCCTCCCTTAAAGACAACTATCCGCTAACTAAAATGGATCACGTGCTAGAATGGGTAGTTGGGGCGAACAGTATGTCTATGATTGATGGTTTCTCTGGATATAATCAAATTGCCATGAATGGACAAGATAAAGAAAAAACAACTTTTACTACCCCTTGGGGTACATTCATGTATGATAAAATGCCTTTCGGTTTGATGAATGCAGGAGCCACGTTCCAACGTGCTATGGACATTGATTTCATCGGAGAGAGGGATAAGTTTGTAGTCATCTATCTTGATGATTTAACGGTTTTCTCCAAATCCAACGAAGAGCATCTGGTACATCTTAAACAAACATTCGAAAAATGCCCCAGGTTTAGTCTGTCCTTAAACCCCAAGAAATCACACTTCGCCATGAAAGAAGGTAAACTTTTGGGTCATATTGTATATAAGGATGGAATTAAGATTGATCCTAAGAGGGTTGAAGCGATAGACACTATAAACATTCCTAGAAATGTAAAAGAAATTCAATCTTTCTTAGGAAATATAATTTTTTTACGAAGATTTATCCCAAATTTCGCTGAAATTGTAAAATTGATCACAGATATGCTGAAAAAGAACAATGAAGTAAAGTGGACAACAGAGGCCAAAGCATCATTCACACACATTAAGAAAGTCATAGCCGAGGCACCTATATTGGCAAGCCCTGATTATCTAAAATATTTTCTTGTTTTCTTGTTTTCCTCCGAACACACGATTGCTGCGGTGCTCCTCCAAAAAAACGAAGAGGGTTTCGAACAACTGATCTCCTTTTTTAGCAAGAGCCTCAGAGATGTAGAACTTAAATATGATATAATAGAAAAAAAATTGTACGCCATGGTAAAAGCACTGAAGGAATTTAGAACATATATATTACACTCCAAGATAATAGCGTACGTACCTACAAGTTCTATGAAAGATATTTTGGTACAACCAGACAACGATGGGAAAAGAGGACAATGGCTTGCCAACATTCAATAATTTGACCTAGAAATCAAACCTACTAAACTGATAAAGGGACAAGGCCTAGCCAAGATTTTGGCTGAATCAAATCTCAGAGCTTTGGATATAAAATACCTGCAGGAATGTGAGGGAGACATGAACATAAACGAGCTTGATGAACGAACAAATGAAATTATGATCGAGGAGAAGTTCGTATCATTAGAATGGTACATAAACATAGTATCCTACCTTCTGACTCTAAAATGCCCGAGTGAACTATCGCCATCAAAATCCAGGACTTTAAAGCTTCATGCGGTTAAGTATTTTATTGTCGAAAATCAACTATATTAGAAAGACCCACTCGGTTTCTTGTTAATCTGCTTAGTCGAATCAGAAACAGAAAGGGTTATAAGTGAATTTCATGAAGGAGTGTGTGGAGGACTTCACGCTTGGAGGGCCACAACTTACAAAATTCTAAGGGCTGGGTATTACTGGCCAAAACTTTTCTAAGACATCAATGCCAAGGTATGAGCTTGTAACCCTTGTTAGCTATTTGCAGGCAAACAAAAACTCCCGGTGCTACCTTTAGTTCTGGTAAAACTGAAGCCCCTTTTCAATAATGGGGGCTAGATTTTATAGGAGAGATTAATCCACATTCTAGCACCCAACACAAGTGGATCTTAACTGCCACAGACTACTTTACTAAATGGGTGGAAGCTATTCCAACCAAAAGGGAAACTAACTCGGTGGTAATAGATTTCTTAGAAGACAATATCTTGTCAAGATTTGGCTGCCCCCGAAAGATAGTCACAGATAATGCCCAGGCTTTCAAATCTATGGCTATGATCAGATTCTGCCAAAAGTATAATATCGTTCTTGTCCATTCTACAACATACTACCCCCAAGGAAATGGACTGGTCGAGTCATCTAACAAGAGCCTGATCAATATAATTAAGAAAGTGTTGGATGAAAACAAAAAGTCTTGGCATGTGCATTTAAAGTACACCTTGTGGGTGAATCGCATAGGCACTAAAAAGTCTATCGGCATTTCCCCTTTTCAGATGGTATATGGGACAGATGTGGTGTTACCTATAAATTTAGTGCCCCCCATGATGAAATTGTCACAAGATCAGAGAGAAGAACCTAATCATGTCACCAGGAGGATAAATCAGCTAATTGAGGTTCAACAACACAGGGTCGAAGTAGATAAAATTTTGCAGAAGTATCAAGATGACATGAAGGCATTATTTGACCGTAGGGCAAAGGACAAAGATTTCCTCCCAGGTGATTTAGTTTTAAGGTGGGATGCAAGGAGGGAAGAAACAATGAAACATGGTAAATTCGATCACCTTTGGTATGGGTCATTCAGAGTCTCAACTCTCAAAGGAAAAAATTCTTTCCTACTAGAAAATCTAGACGGTGAAATCCTCAACGCCCCTATCAATGGGCGTTACCTGAAGCATTATATGACATAAGCAGTCGCCAAAAAAAAATAAAATTGATTTGTATATTCATATATAGAATTTTACATATGTATATATATTTCATTTCGCATTGCTATTTTGATTTTCTTTTCTTTTCGTAAATTTTTGACACCTTTCAAAAAAGCCTTGATAACCTTCATATTTTCCTTTTACAGGATTCCAGCTACAAACAAAACGAGAAGGAGAAGGAACCAGAAAGCCGTGTATCAAAAAATAAATTGGCTTAAACAGGTGATAAAAAACATTTTTGATAGTTTGGAAAGAAAATGAAACGGTAAGATAAAGGTGAGAATTCCTAAAAGACTTATTTTGAAGGGTTATCAAAGGAAACCGAGATAACCTCATAAGATACAACAACATCGTCTGAACTAATAAATAAAATAAAATTTCCATGCTTAATCGTTTACGAAAGAATAAGATGAAATAAACAAGTCACTCAAAGTAAAGCACCCCCGAAAAAGATTTTCAAGAGTTAGTTTTGATTTTTTGACCTCTGTTTTTTAGTTTATAGATCTCCATTTGTCACCCTTTTCTGTTTTCTGGTTTTCCTTTGAAAAGCCAACATCCTTCTAGTTTAGCATACGTAGGGAGAAGAGATTACGTTTTAACCTAAAGATCTTCAAAGCAGATTTTGAAAAGTAAGCTAGTCTTCATAACTCCTCAGTCCCTTGCTAAACAAAGTGACACTTAAGTGATCTTGACTTTTCTAGGTTTTTCAACAGTTTCAAAGGATTGAGGCTTGCTCAAATAGAACACCCCAAAAAAGTTAATTTTTCCCTTTCTCCCTGCGAACGAAAGTGTTGTGAAAGTTAAGGGAAGGTTGGTACCGAGTAATCAAAGTAAGTTGACAGACCTATAATGCAAAATATTACACAGATATCAGCCCCCATATAAATTGATTGCCCCCATCTTCGTGCTCTAAAAAAGAAAATTATAAGACAGGTGGTGAAAATAAATTCAGAAATTATTTCCCCCATCTAGTCCAAAAGATGATGAAAGGAAATTCAAAAATGATTGCCCGCGTCTCAACATTTAAATGCATAAATATATTCTGAAGTGGTGAAGGTAAATTCAATAAAAAGGGATAGATAACTTCACTGGGGTACTAAACAGGCTCGCTAGCAGTGAAGCAATATATGAGATATCTGTAAGGCTGTTATACATGAATATCACTCCACTCTGGTAACCAATTCTTTTTAAAACCTAATCTACATCCCAAGTTCATACAAGGCTTCCTGATTAAAAACATATAATTTTCTTCCTTTGATGCAAGCCGATAGCCACAAGATCTGTTGGGTCTCTGTTTTGATTGTCTTAATGCAAACCTAAATTTAGTAACGGGAAGGAGAAAGTCGTGAAGGGGACTACAGCTGAGTTTAAAATGTATATGAGTTTTGAAAATCTTTTCAAAAGTAAAAAAACAAAGTCCTTTTCCCTTTCGGTATCCTGTTCTAGGGAACATCTTCGTCGGATTAAAGACATTGACTCCATTTACCCAATATAGGCACGTGGTCTACTGTTCTTCCCATCTTGTAGGAAAACGGGATCCCTAGCTGGAGCCTATGTTGGAGCCACCTTTCTTTTTTAGCCTTTTTTTAATTTTTATATCTTAATGCTTGAGATCGAAAGCCGGTTTTCATATTTTCCTTTATTTTTCTCAAAATATCAGAAGTCTCATCACGCAAACAACGACGATTATCATACTCTTAAGGTAAGATTCATTTTTTTTTATCGTTTAAATGAGTCTCTCCTTTTTTTTCTCGGGATGTCGCATGTCGGGAGTTATAGATCACATAGTTTACAAGTCCCGAGGGGCGAAATGACGAACTAGTTTTAAAAAGTTTACCCAGATCATTATCGAGAGTAAAAATACTCTAAACCGTAGCTAAGCATCATCGAGATTTCATGTCTCAGCGTTTGCTAGATCCAAAAGTCTTACCGCCGTAACCCCGATACCTGAAACCGCAAGATTCTTGTTTTAGTAACCCGAGTTAATGTTAAAGGTAAAGATTTTAGCCGCGGTTAAGCTCTATCGGGAATCCACAGCTCGGCGTGTTTTCCCCCAAAAATTATACCTTTGAAACCCCGAGTCCCGAAGTCACGATATAAACATAAACTTAATTAATTAAACACTTAATCCATTTTTATCCTCCAATTTAATTAAATCATATCATCGCGATCTCGCAATTTCGCAACTCAGCATACGAGCCTCCTCGAAGCTATACCTTCGAAGCTCCGAGTCGCGAAGTCGTGATATAAATAACAACGTAATTAATTAAATGCCTAATCATGGTTACGTTTTTTATTAACCAAAGCTAATTATCGCAATCTCGGGTCTTAGAGGTTCAAAGGGTTAAAGCGAAAGCTCCCGATGAGGCAAGTGCCGAAAGATTAATTAACATTTAAAAAAGGCCTGATTAATTAAGCTAAGCCAACATTTCCAGTGTCTTAATACAAATTAATATGCACAGTCTCCAAGGAAATTTTAAACTTTCCTTGCGCCAACTTGCATTACGAACTGTCAAAATCTAGGACATTAATTGGAAATGAGGCGAATCGACAAGTAAGGATTTGGTTTTTATTGCTAAACTTAAGAATGATTTGACCGTTCTATTCCTAAGGACGACCTAGTTTTAAATAGTTGAAGACATGGATTTTTTATTTGTTGTCTCAAATTTCATTTCTATTCTACGCAGAGCTAACTTTTCGTGAGTGAACTAATTTCTATATGTATACATATTTTTATCGTAGGAGAGATAAAGTAGAATTCCCCCGCCATGGCCTCGCAAAAAGTGTCTAAAGCCAATGTTGAGGTTTCAGAACAAGGTTCAGATAATGTTTCTGATACTTCACCTCGAAGTGTCGACTTTGTCAGGACCTGGTCATATATTTTTGAGGTTCTATAGTCTGAATTGGTAGATGTTTCGGATGATTCCAGTGAAAATGAAAAAGATGACCTGATCACCAAGTATAAGATCATCATCTAGGCTCAAATGCATAAAGTAGCAGCTAGGCCACGTCTGCTCCCTTACTACGATATGATCCAGTGGGCATTAGACCATGTAGATATACCAACTAGAACCATCGTCAACAAGCAGAGGGTCACCATTGGGACTTTCAGACCCGAACAATTGCAGGCTATGTACAAGTTTCCAGCCGTGTCAGACTTTGTTTACAATGTTGAATTCCTGGAGAATTTTAAATAGAAGGAATGTGTGCGACCCGAACAATTGCAGGCTATGTACAAGTTTCCAGCCGTGTCAGACTTTGTTTACAATGTTGAATTCCTGGAGAATTTTAAATAGAAGGAATGTGTGCAATACAACAAGACTATGTCTGGTTTAATCGAAGATTGGGTTTCACACCTTGTGAAGTTCAGGGCGGATAGTAATGGTATATATTCAATAGCTTCTTTGGGACCACAGTTCAAATATATCGCTATGATGACCTACAGATTATATGGGAGAGAGGACACCACACATTTTTTCCTTCAGTGGGTGCCTCTAATTCACACGGTCGTCGAAGGATGTTCCTTTGACTGGGCTAAACTATTGTCTAATAGTTTGACCAGTCGAGTTACAAAGTATCGAGCGCAGAGGGAGAGCGGAAAGATTGCTTCATTATTTATGTCCATGTATATCATGGATGCCATGTGTTTTTTGACACCTTTTCCCCTGATGAGTTGGAGCTGGACTCCATCGAAGGCTAAGCCCATTCATGTATACCATTCAAAGTTGTGGGAGGACAAAGCCTCAGATTTTGTATATGAAATCTTTAACTGGGTGATGGTACCACTGCATGTCACTATCTTCGATCATCCGCCACCCAGGATCTCAGATAGTATCGCGGTAAATCTGAGCAGTATAGCTGACTAGTATGTGGAAGAATAATTTTCATATCTCAGGGTTTTCAGTGCTTCTGTTCCTCTGAATGCCTTGCCATTATTCATACCCAATAGGCTGGCTTGCTGTGATATTGCCAGATAAACCGTAATTGGTGGCGTAAGCAAGGAGCTTAAGGGATATTCTAAGAAGGTATGGCCACCTTTTCCTATTCATTTAAGTCCCTATTCTTTGTTAGATTTTGGGCATGCTAAAGCTGAGGCAACAGCCCTAGAGGACCTGAAATTGGTTCATGTCAAATTCAAAAAGCATGATCCATAGAGGTTCGTAAGTAATCACTTAGCCAGTTGCGGGCTTAAAAGGTTCGAACATGAAAATTCACCCTCAGATGACATTTTTCGAGGCACGAGATCTTATGCTGAGGTTTTGGCTCAGATAAAAGCCCTGGCTCCTGAAGAAAGGGCCGATGTTTTAAAATTCCAAGAACATCGGCGAAGTTGTCTTCCCCCAGTATTGTGGGGTGAAAATCTAATAACAGTAGAGGTGTAGAAAAAAGAAGCCGACGGCTCAAAATATTCAGCACCTGGATAAGAAGAACACCGGGACAGGGAGGAGCAAACTAGGAGTCCGAAACTAGAAATAAAAACTCCCGATCCGCCTAAAAAATAGACTCCAGATGCCACTCCTGGCTAATCATCTAAGCAAATCGGAAATCCCATCATCTCCATTACTCCCTTATAGTAAAATAAGGGGAACATAGACGCAAGGTGGATTTTCAATGAAGAATTGAGACCTATAAGGATGGAAGAGATTCCACCAAATGCGTTCTTTTTTGATAAAAAGAGAAAAGTTGTGGTAAAAAGAGAATTCTATTAAGAAGAGGGATCAATGGCCAAGAATTTCAAGGTATTGACTGATGGGAAAGACAAGAAGAAAGAATATTTTGTGACAAAAATAGCTGGGACATTAGGGGCGTTTGCTACAGAAAACCAATTTTCAGTTGGGGTTTTGAAAAATCAGCTGAAGCAAAAAAATTGCCTCATCAAAACCTTAGAATCTAAACTAGCCACAACAGAAGAAGCTGCCAAGGAACAGGTGAACGCAGGAATAGAACAAGCAAGGATGGCCAATAAAAAGGAAATCGAGTTGCTCACAGCTAAGCTTGAACAAGTAGAGCTGGTAGCTCAGACCAGTCAAATACAGGTAGGCCAGCAAAGAGACTTCATAGGGAAGCTACAGGTTAGATTAGAGTTCGCTGAAAGCCAAGTTATAAATATCAGGATATTCCAGTCCCAGGCTATGGAGATTCGGAGCAGGGTTTCTGCAGCCCAGCAAAGTTTACTTGCCAAGGTAGAGACATTCGGGACAATTGTCGGCTTATTGATCAAGTATCAGAAAACTTATCTGTCAGAGAGAGAGAAGCTGGAGCAGCTCGGGTCGCATTTCAAAAGGCTATAATAGCTACAACAAAAAGTGAATTGGCAAAGAGTTCCGAGTTTTCCATTTTGAAACAGACCCAAGGTAATATTTTGTTGAAAGAATGGGAACACAACATATCAGAAGGCAAATTGCAAGCCAAGAAGGTAAGGAAATCCTGTGAAGAGGCTTTCGATTCTATAGATGGAAATATGTTAGGCATTGATAGTGAGAGTAATGTCGAGACGCTGAGCCAAATAAATATGGTGAAACTCTCGCTTGATATAAATGAGAAAGAAGAAAGAGATTCGGCTGAAGTCTCGCAAGTAACTCTAGCAGACATAGTTCAAATAGGTAAATGTATTATTAAACCAAGTGTGCAATTGTGCGGTATTGACATCCTAGACCGACAGATGGAAGAAAGGTTTCCACAATTAGTCAGAGATTGTTACATTTTTTAGGCCAATTGTCAAGATGAACCTTCAAGTTTGATATCTCGGCTGATGGAGAAATGTGTCACTTGTACCGAGCATGTGAGAGGGCAGGCTTCTGGTACCAAATAAAGAGATAGGATGAAGAAATGAAATAATTGATCTCCTTCTCATTGTAACTGAAAATCCTGGAACGATTGGGATTCCATCATATGTAAATTTGTATAAATATACAATAGAGGGAAGAAAAAGGGGCTGGAACTTTTTGGGTCGATTGTAATAGAGATTTCTTCCTTGAGAGTTAATACAAAGCAAATCCAAAGATTCTTGATTCCATCACGACTGTGTTATGAGTTTGTTTCCTTGTATTTCATATCTAATTTCATTTCATATATGTATTTGATGAATGCTTCACTATAATTTAGTACAACCTCTACTATAGTGAATAAATTTTAGTTTTCTATATTGTCTAACATTTTTCCTCTGTACCGGCTATCAGTAGGTATAAGACCAGTGAACATTTTAGATTTCTATATATGTTTTATGCTTCATCATGTTATTTCTTTATCTTTTTCTTCTTCTGTTTATAAGTGAGATTCCCCCTTGATAGGAGCCTTACACGATAGACAACTTAATGTTTTTCTTACACCTCATACACATTTATTAAAATATAACTCAGTTACGGGAAAGGGCCTTTGGTTTGCACCCTGTTTTCATTACCGAAGCTATAAACTCTCCTTTATATGACCGAAATCGAGACAACATCTAAAAAGTATTGAGATTTTCTTATTATTATGTTCCTCTATGACTATCCCTGTGACAAGACAGCCTAATATTGAACCCAGACTATCAGATCAAACACATATTGCCTTGAATTTTTTTGATACTATTCTTAAAACAACCACTACCCAGGTCGAACTGGAATGTTTGTGGGTAGAAATTGAAAGGGACATAAACATCCAGGAACAATTGGAAGCTAGACAACAACCTAGAAATCAACCCTAGCTTCCCTTGCTGAAGGTTGACATTTCTTCCTTCTCCACCCCTTACTCACTTTCGAATGCCTAGACATTGTACTTCTAAGCCTTAAGCACAGACTCTGGAACAACAGATACTATGTGAAACCATAAACCCTTCAGACCAGAGATGCATAAGGAGTCTGTCGCACATGTTAAATTTATTGTGGCCTTTTACTTCGATTACAGGCTCACCCATGATTCATATAGAAGTCATGTTAGTATGGTGTTGACCACTACCTCTATGGTAATGGCATGAGCCCCACATTGCCAATTGCACTTCTAAGAGTCACATTCGCTAGCCTGTAGTTAAGGAATCAATTTGTTTTTATTATGAAAGGGCCTTTGTCATTTCCATTTTGGTTCGTGGGTATACACCGTTATCACGCTTGTTGTCCTTTTGTTTCCCTTACCACAATGACAAATTGTTGGTTATTATACGACCATTAGAGTGGTGCTCATGATTTTCTTATAATGGCTAGAATTAGTCACAAGGGTTTGGTGTTGTTCACACATGTCGTGTCTTGCAGATGATGTTTTGAGAATTAAAAGATTGGATTAGATATGTTTATTGTTTTTTTTTCTTTGTCATTGGTAGAATACACTTGAATGTGTATGGTCTGGTCACTCACATGCAACTTAATAAATGGCCCAGAACGTATTTTTGAGTTATATCGTGGTTCTATATCACTTTGGAGTTATGGGAATTATGACACTGTGGAATCCTATCAGTTGTGCACCATGTATAATATAGATGGCTTGTTTGTATGCCTAGTGATACTCCCAAATTCTAAGTGCATTATCTTTTTGCATATTGATCACTATTGATGACCGTTGTGTGGAATGTTTGGCTCGATTTTAAGTCAAACTAAAATATTTGTTTCACAGTGGCATGGTTACATGGTTTCAGAAATTTACTTCTGCATAGCCTGTGTTTAAATGTTGATTATCGGTTATCGTCAATTTATTTTCAAGCGTGACATGTGAGGTCTTGATCATTTCTCTTTTTCCACTGCATATATACGTATGGGGATGAGTATCATTACAAATATTGATTGGCTCTATTACAAAAATAGAGACTTCATTTTTTTTTTGGGAACAGTACTTGGAAATATAGATGTGGACTTGGAAATTGTATGGCGGTGATGGATGTTAAAATCTACAGTTTGGGAATGAGTGTTGTTGTTGACTATTATAAAATGTAGAATGTACAAATAAGAGGGACAAAAACTCTTGCAAATAGTGTGGAATACTTTTGTTGTAATGGAACTGTGTTGGATATTAATGGGCAATGAAATTAGAAAAATGTACAGGAACTATTACTCAGTCATCCGATTGTTGGTTGATGCATATTTTCCTTACTACAAATATGTTATGGATTGCTTGATTAACCTCATGAATAGTAAAATTTTTCTTTCCCCCTCATTATCTCATTTTTTGCTAATTATAAACACCTCACATATCCCATATTCATTTTGTTCACCCCTTGTTCTAATATTGATCACAACTAAGGAAGATTATGTGTTAGATTGGACAAAAGTGGAATAATTCTTTGTGGATTGCAGTGAGGTTTATTGGTTTGTTTATAGTTGATTGTTGTTATCATTGAGCAGTGACCATATATCTTCCCTTTCATTATATCATATTTTCACTAATTACAAACCCCTCATGTATCCCTGGACATTTTTTCCACCCGTTGCTCATTGATTAACGTTAAAACAATTTGTATGGATTGGATTGCATGAGCCTAATACATTCTGAGGAAAATCTATTCCATTTTTTTTAAGAGTTGTCATGCATGGCTATTCAAAGAGACTATTTTCTAATCGACTACACATGCATGATTCTTCAGTTGGATTGGGTAGGAAGTAGCTCTACCTAGGCCTGAAAGGTCTCCTTTCCAATTCCCACATTAATAGATTGACTTCAGGTATTTTGGACAATATGTTTTATTTTGAATATATGGAGTATTATTTTTGAAATAATTTCAATTTTCATGAGTTGAAATTTCCAAAAGTATATATGTTGATGGGAAGTACAAGAAAGTGTGTTTGCTTAAATAATGGATTATGTTATGATGGTAGGATGGTTATGAACTAAAGGGATTCACAAGGGGTCCCACCTACTAGTTATTATTTAATGATGATCCTTATTATAATTGTTGCTAGTCCCCCTAACTAAAGTTAGTTAAGGCCTTATGTTAACTTAACTAATAAGTTATTTCAAATACTCTAACCAATTCTAAATCGTTAAAGGCTGAAATAAGGAGAGGAACAAGGGAGGATAGAAGAACAAAGCATGCTAAGTTTTTATCTTTGATTTATGTTGAGATATTTCAGTTTTCATTCATTCATATATTCATCATAGCCTAATTATATTTTGTGATAGCAGGGTCTTACTGTAGACAACAACATTTAGGGTTGAATCGAATCATTCAGACACTTGTTCTTTAGAGGTGTTGATCTATCTTTGATAGTTTGTGTAGACTTGTTTGTTTGTGAATTAACTTTCATGATTGATAAAGGCTATTGTGCAGAGTTGAGTGGGCAACAATCTGTGGCAAGATGATCCAGCTTTTAGAGTTCAATTTTGGTTTTCTGTCAGAGGTCCTTTTGTATGTTCCATCGAGGATTTCTAAGTTTGACTTTGGTCCAAGATTTATGTGTGAAGTTTTGTAAATACAATGACTCTTTGGTGAACTAGAATGAAATAAGGGATTGCTTTATGTCTCATCTACATTGATTATGATCTTGGTGTCTTTACTTATGTTCTTACATTTATTTTAGCAACTGATATTTTCCGAAAAATACATAAAAAGTGAATTTCTAGCAAGCTTTTTGTTGATAAAAGACTAGCCTAAGAACTTGTAATTAATACTTATGAGTTAGGATATATATTTTTGTTGGCTATAAACATAGGGTGATATTCCCGTCTAATTTAGTTTAGCCAAGTAAAGTCTAAAAATTCTTGAGTAAGATCAATTCATATCTTGCCCTCAACAACCATTCCATGATAGATCTAATCTTTTTAGGGTCTACTGCCAGTCCTTCTTCAGAAATAACATGGCCTAAGTAATGGACTTTCTTCTAGAAAAATTCACACTTTCTAAACTTAGCGTAGAGATGATGATATTTTAATACTTGAAGAACCAATTTAATATGTTCTTCATGCTCCTCTCTATTCTTGGAGTAGATTAGGATATTATCAATGAAAACCAATACAAATCTATCTCGGAATATGATGAGTACATTATTAATTAAGAACATAAAAGTGGCAGGGGCATTGGTTAATCCAAATAGCACCACCACAAATTCAAAGTGACCATATCTTGTCCTGAAGGTTGTTTTTTGGATGTCTTCATCCTTGATTCGGACTTGATGGTATCCAAA
Organism: Picea engelmannii; assembly: GCA_009831015.1. Classification (NCBI taxonomy): domain Eukaryota; kingdom Viridiplantae; phylum Streptophyta; class Pinopsida; order Pinales; family Pinaceae; genus Picea; species Picea engelmannii. Next base: position 200,324 of record ML783287.1, read on the forward strand.
CCTTAATTCAATCTTCAAGAAAATGGAATCACCCCTTAATTGGTCAAACAAGTCATTGATTCTTGGTAAGGGATACTTGTTCTTTATGGTTGTCTTATTGAGTTGTCTATAGTCTATCCACAGTCAGAGTGTGCCATCTTTCTTCTTCACAAACAAGATGGGTGCTCCCCATGGAGACACGCTGGGTCAGATGTATCCTTTTTCCATCAGATCCTTTAGTTGTAGATTTATCTCAACTAACTCTAGTGTACTCATCCTATATGGCATCTTAGACATTGGCACTCCCCCTGGTGTAAGTTCTATGGAGAATTAAATGTCTCTTCTTAGAGGTAGACCCAGTACCTCTTTTGGAAACACATATTTATACACTCTTAATATGGGGTGGTACTCTAGGTTTAGTTTTTCATCCTCAACATATTCCAACACCTCTATTTCATATAGAGAACATCCCTTCCTGCAATAATTTTTCATTTGAAGGGTTGTTATTTGTCTCACTGAGATAGGCCTCTGAATCCCTTGAAGGGTTATTTTTCTCCTTTATTCATTTTCACACTCTAAAATTTTATGGTAACAATCCAACTTGGTTTTATAAGTGTCTATCCATTACATACCAACCAATAGGTCATAAGATCCCAGGGGAAGTATGTTAAGGGTCGCTTGGGTAGGCAATCCATCCATAATGAATTGGCAAGTTGGTATGACCTCTACTATTTTTCTTTTGGTTCCAGTGGCTAGTTGTACCAACCATGGCTTAACTAGGGATGATTTTAAGGATGGAAATTTATTTTAAAATGTAGAAACCTAGGCGAATTTTACTTATCTTTCATATGCTAACTATAAATGTTTGGCGATATTTTTGTAAAAATATAAAAAATTCTAAGGATTTTATATAGTTTTTATAAAATTTTGGCAATTTTTAAGGTAAAATAATTTTATCCTATAGAATTTGGGCGAATTATTTTTAAAATAATGAATCTCGTTTTTGGAAAAACCATGGAAAATTAGCCCACGAGCAAAATTTAGCCCCTAAAATCATCCATGGGCTTAACATGTCTAATTGGTTGCAATTTACACTTATCAATACTCTGAGGGGCCACATAACTCAAATTAGAACCATGGTCAATTAAAATAGAAACTATATGTTTTTCGATCATATATGGTTTCTGATCATACCTTCCATCTCCACCACTGAAGCTTGGTGGTCAAACTGTTTATTATCCAAGGCTAGATAAATCCATGGCATAATCCTAGCCACATTATTGAATGTGGTAGATTCTTGGATATTGTAGACTCACCTATTGTTCTATTTTCTATGTGGACAATCCCTTAGCATGTGTTCTTCTCCACAACCCCAACATTTCAAGGGTTCTTTATGTTAAGCCCTAATATTGGCTCATTACCCCTTAATTGGGGCATATTAGATTAGTAATGTTATTTATTACCCCTTAATTGGGGAATATTATATTAGTAATGTTATTTTATTTATGTCATCTTTAGGCCATTAGTTGTAACTATACCTCCTAGTCTCCTATATATACCAAGGAGACATTTTCATTTTGAATCATCTGGTATTTGAACATTTAAGTGGGGTAAAAGGAGGTTTCCCCCTCAAAGAGGCTTATTATCTAAAATTATCTCTTTTTCAAGGCATTGATTACTTTTACTAATTTTTTTCTATGCTATATTGATGTTTGGTTCTTAACATATGGTATCAAAGCTCAAGGTCTTGGGGTTTCGCTGCTACATCTGAAACACCGTGGAATTTTCACTATAAATTCTTTTATACAGTGTTTCAGAAGGAACGGCTTGGAGGATATTTAGAATACGGATCAAGGTACATTGGGTTCAAAATTCAGCTCCTTAGGCATTATACTTTCGGAGATACAGCCTGTACAAGATAGGGTTCTGGAATCATCCTGAAATGAAGCATTGCGGAATTTTCGCTATAAAAAATTTTCTGTAATGTTTCAGACCCTGAACTCCAGAGGCCATTTACAAAAATTAGTAATGTATTTGTGGTAAAAATTTCATCTTCTGGGGCATCTTAAATTTGTAGATACACCTTGTGTAAGATAGGGTATCTGACTAGTCCTATTGACTAGTTTCAAGAAGGTGTTCCAGGTAAAACAATCATAAATTATTCCTAGAGTATCCAAATTGTGTGGGACTGGTTGCATTGGATCGTGGACAGTATTTATTATTTTGGGTACGAGTTTCAAAATTTTATATTAATTATTTTGTGCGGGGCACACTATACAATTGAGATCTCCTGGAAAGGCCAAAAATCGGCAAGTTGTGGGGAAGTTACCGTAAATTCCACTTGGCACATCCAATTTTGATCAGACCTGTGGCATTGCAGAGAAGCAATATCAGAGAAATACATAAGAGAAGGTTTCATACCCAGAAGGTCCAAAAATTGGGAGATACAACAGAAGAAATATTGTCTAGTAGAACCACCTCAAAATCAAGGTTCAAAAGTGATACTTGGCCAACATGCCACCCAAAAAGGGAACTTCTACACCAAATAAGCCTCTAGAAAATCCTACTTGGAC
>ML783287.1:208546-320750 GCA_009831015.1 Picea engelmannii
AACTACCAGCTGAAGATTCCACTTGGGAAGATGAGTCTTTTATACAGAAGCATCCAGAGTTACTCAAGCATTGCGGACAACACTTGTCTCAAGGGGAGGGGCATGTTAAGCCCTAATATTGGCTCATTACCCCTTAATTGGGGAATATTAGATTAGTAATGTTATTTATCACCCCTTAATTGGGGCATATTAGATTAGTAATGTTATTTTATTTATGTCGACTTTAGGCCATTAGTTGTAATTATACCTCCTAGTCTCCTATATATACCAAGGAGACATTTTCATTTTGAATCATCTGTTATTTGAACATTTAAGTGGGGTAAAAGGAGGTTTCCCCCTCGAAGAGGATTATTTTCTGAAATTATCTCTTTTTCAAGGCGTTGAGTACTTTTCCTGAGGTTTTTCTATGCTATATTGATGTTTGGTTCTTAACACTTTCTTTGGGTTATCAGTCTTTCCTGGGACTACTCCAAAAGGTTTATTTCCACTCTAGGAGGGGAAATTTGGCTGATACACAATTATAGTAGCAAGGCTCATCCTAGAACCCTCCCCATAGTTCTTAAATCTAGAGGATTTAAACCCCTTCTTCTTGAATCCCAAACTACTCTTCTTCTTCCAGTCCTTGTGAGGTTATGTCCAACTCCCAAATTGTTGATAACAATACCTTTCCTTCTAGATAGTGTCTTCTAAGGTCTTTGGCTCGTCAAACTCAATCATGCCCTGGTAGGTCTGAGGTAACCCAGTAATAAATCATTGCACTTTTACCTTTTCATTCTTTATATAGGGTAAATACCTTAGCAACTCAAGGAATTTATTGACATATTCCTATATGGTGAGCTGTCCCAGCCTGAGTTCATACAACTACTTAGTCTTCCCATCAAAGTATTTCTCTAACATATACTTCTTCTTAAATTATTTCTCAAGTTGTTTCCATGACAAGTCCTTCTCATGGATTCCCTTCGCATTCCTAATGTGTTCCCACCAAATTGAAGCCTTTCCATTTAGGTTGAAAATGGTTATTCAAGCCTTCAAGTTTTAAGAGTAGTCATGGACTCTGAAATAGTTCTTTAAACCAAGAAGCCAAGCTTCTGCCTCTTCCCCCTTCTTATTATCTCCATTGAAAGAGGGTGGTTTGGCTTTCTTAAATTCTTCAAGATCATGAGTTTTGGAATTCTTTCACTTCTTTCCTTTCCTTTGAGAATGTGAGCTAGATTTTCTACTAGAATATCCCTTGGAGTTGTCAGTTTCCTCTCTAAAGGAATCTTCCAATGAGAATCTCCTACCTTCAGGTTGGACCTTCCTCGAGGTAATCCTCCTAGTGTGGCCACTTATGGGACCACATTTTCATATCTCGGGTGGAATTTGACTTCTCTTCGTATGTATTCGGTCCACCTGATTGGTTGCGGGTCCATGATGCAACTGCCTTAGTATATCAAATAAACTCTCCAGCAAGACTGCATTAATTTCCATTTGTTTTTCTTGTTCATTTATCAATGTCTCTTTGTTGGCCTTGCAACTCTGTAATTTGGACATGAGGCTCCTTAAAGTTTCATCCAAATCTGAAGGGGTTTCCACCACCCTCCTTTCATCAGATTCTTCGTCTCTATTGTGGGAGTCATCCCCCACTTCCTAGTGCGTCACCATCCTTTATACATGTAGTTTTACCATGATTTACTAATTACTTGATTGATGACAATAAACCTATTGTTAGCCAACAATCTCTTAGTTTATGAACAACACATAGTTCATATTTCTTAAATACACACACAGTAGAAAGCTTCATTCTTTTTTTCAATAAAATTTTAACTAGACTCTTTAGCAAAGAGGTAAGATAGGGTGTCACCCTTAAAATTACTTTAAATATGGTTTTTACGTGACTCATCCATGAGCCAAATCAGGCCAAGTTTTTTAACCATGATCTGATACCAATTTGTAACACACTCGACCCCTGAGTACCATTCCCAGGGATGGGGCATTCGAATTTTCGTCTTCCTTCTTAAATCAGATCATACTTTTCTGTCTCTATTGTAATTTTTCTCACCAAGAGATCTCCAACCTTGGTCATCATGCTCCTATCAGAGTTCAAGAGCAGAAGACATGCTCTGATGAAGGATCTTTGGGTGTTCATCGATTGAGATCCACGATAATCCATTACCAAGTTCCCTCCTCTCGCAGGGAACATCCATTCATCACCTAAGGCAATGAAAGGCTCAATATTAATCTAACATAATGATTGTAGAGGGAATCGACACTTCATCATTGAATGCCTCTTTATTGTCTATGCATGAGACCCCCCAGAGTTTCAAACTCCCGAAGTCCCATAAAATTTCCATGTGGCTCCGACCTTCGGGCCTTTTGGTATCTCTACAATACTACACTCCAAATCCTTTGGAGTCCCGAAGTCCTAGACTCTCGAAGTTCTGATCACTTCACCAATCACTTCGGGTAGGCGGGAAAATACCATGGGATAAAACATAGAAGGGCCAGGGGTGACATGTGTCACATTCCAATAGGAATATATGGACTACGAAAAGCACAAATCGAACTGTAATGTGGCACATCGATCATGGTTTCACGTCACCCTGGTGACGTTGACTTGCCACATAAAACCATACTGACAACCTTCTAACACCTCTCATATCTCACGGTCAAGATCCAGTCATGTATATCCATAGATATATGGCTCTTGTTACTTCGCAACTCTAGCTTTTGGGGGTTTTGCAATGAAAAATCCTCTTTCTCCTAGAGTTGGTCAATGTCGAGCTAACCACAACCTAGATCTGATGGTTAGTAAAAGTCCTAAAGTGTCCTTGAATTGATGACTCTCATCACTTTGGGATTTAGATCTTATCGACACACCACACCTCAAATCCCCCAAAGTGCCCAGTCTTCGGACTAAAGGAGATAGCACCATGCGTCCCCTGTATATCGACGACTGAGAGGGATCCCAAAGAATCTGAGGATCAACGGTCCTCATTACTTTCTGACTCCAGCCTTTGGGTATTTTGACTTTACATCACCCATGTCCTCCCGAAGTGATAAACATCGGGCTAACTACATCGTAAATCTGACGGCTAGGAAAGAACCCAAAGGATCCCTAGATCTACGGTCCTAGTCAATTCTCATCTCTGGCCTTCAGTGGTTTTGTCTTTACTATCACTCCATTCTCCTGAAGCACGACTTCGACAAAGTACCATGTTCAGGTCTTTCCTCTTGAATGATCAGATAGTAGGAGGGGCTCCCAACCATCTCCCCCAAATATATTGTTCTCCTTTACTTCGTACCTTCGACATTCGTGGTGTTTGATGCTATGGCATATCCATTCTCCTGAAGTGGTACTCCACTGAATTCCCCTCGGCATAGATATAAGGAATGAGGGAACTCCTAAACATTCTCAATCGGTGGCTCATGTTATTTTGTGATGGGGAATTGATCCCAATTTAGTCAGTAAGATAGGTTCCTCTAACTACTAGGGAAATATACTAACATCGATTGACCTTATAGGTAACCGTGACTCCAAGTCACCTTCAGAGATTTTGTGACTATTTGGGGCGACAATACTTCGAAGTCCCAGACTTTCAGAGTTCCAAAGCTAGAAGAAATTATCTCCCTTAGGATTAACATAGGGTTCATGGATGTTGGTCACTGTTATAACCCTAAATTGCACCACAGATGCTTACCTGGCATCAGGCCAATTCATATCCATTCTTTGCCAAAACTCTATTGAACAACTCTTTGAAAATCCTCTTGTGTCAAGGCCCACGTGCCCTAACCCATTACTGCACGCGTGTGCATGCTGGATGACTCACAACAGCCCATGTGTACCTAACAAAGCATGAAAAAAGGAAAGTTTCCGACAGAACAAAAATCTATGGGTCAGTTAGCTGAAACTCCCGGCCATGCATGGTCGAGGGTTCATCCAAAACCCTAGCTCCTTCTAGCCTATAAAAGAAGGGGTAGGGGTACCATTTGGAAAAGGAAAAAATATAGTGAAGAAACTCTGCCCATTTACGTAATCCATTGTCCCAACCCTTTAGCCTTTCCTCATGCCAAAGGAGATTTAACGCAAAGTAGTTGAAGGATAGAAGAAGAGGAGCCCAGGATCAGGTTCAAGGGTCAGACTTGCATGTAGATTTTGACCGAATAGAAACTACTTTTTTTACCTACAACCCAAGATTTAAACCCCTTTTTCACAGTAAATGCATGGAAAAGGACCTTGAACCTCATCCTGGGCTCCTCTTCTTCTGTCCTTCAACTGCTTTGTGTTAAATTTCCTTTGGCATGAGGAAAGGCTAAAGGGTTGGGACAATGGATTACATAAATGGGCAGAGTTTCTTCGCTATATTTTTTCCTTTTCCAAATGGTACCCCTACCCCTTCTTTTATAGGCTAGAAGGAGATAGGGTTTTGGACGAACCCTCGTCCATGCATCGCCGGGAGTTTCAGTTAACTGACCCATAGATTTTTGTTCCGTTGGAAACTTTCCTTTTTTCGTTCTTTGTTAGGTACACGCGGGCTGTTGTGAGTCAACTAGCGTGCACACACTTGCAGTAATGGGTTAGGGCACATGGGCCTTGACACAAGAGGATTTTCAAAGAGTTATTCAACAGAGTTTTGGCAAAGAAGGGATATGAATTGGCCTGATGCCAGGTAAGAATGTGTGGTGCAATTTAGGGTTATAACCGTCACATGGGTCCTTCTAAAATCTCATGAGTTAAACATATCTTCCTCATCGTGAAATTGCTAAGGACTTGAGCATGGTGTCCCAATTGCGCAACAAGGATTCTAAAGGATATATCCTCTTCAGACCGACATGATTAGATTGATGCGATGCTTTCTATCTAGCCCTCCTACAAGTTTACGTCCCAATAAGTCTCGAAGGCTAAATCAGGGAATATAGATGTTCAATCAGAAACATAAGTCCACAACAAGGTAAATGTATACAGATAACTTGATCATTCAATACATAGACCATTCTTAGATGTATAAATACATGAATTCATTCACTATCCCATTTCAAAACACAAATTATGGAAACACTTATCAGAACCAGAATACGTGATGCGACTGCTGAAAGGGGTGCATGTTTCCACCCAACCATAGGCTCAACCACTCCTAGCGTATTTATCACTGGCCAGCCCTGAGCTAGACCACGATGCTCTGAGAGATAATTCTTTCTTGTGGCTTAGCAACATTCATGGATGGAGGTTTCTCTCCTCCTCCCACAAGATCTTGGTAATGGGTTTTCTTTATACCAAGCAAGGAGGCCTTCCTGAGTACTTCCTCAGTCACTCAACACCCTCGTTTATTAGCTTGTATTATAACCCTGCAAACCACATCCTGCGACTAAAACATGTTTGTTTATTAGTTCTTTTTTTAACTTGAGAGCTTAGTCTCCCTTCTCTGCTTCTCTTCGCAGGTCTTCCTATACCCACACATGCCTTCCTTTCTTTCCTTCTTCAGCAAGATTATCTGTGGCCCGAATTCCCAGTCCCTGTTCAAGTCTTAAAGACTTACAGATGGGCACTCTGCCCCATCCCCTCATTAACTCTTGAGGAGGTATTCCCACCTACCAGCCTAACTGTAATTCATTCCTGGGTCATAGGACTATTCTAGTTATGAGTAATTAAATCCAACAAGGTACTGGTTTGGTGGGGGTTATCTCAACCATTCCTAGTTCCCCTCACTATCTCTTTCATAGCATATGTGGTCTATCTTGGCAAACACCCGCTTTCAATAGTCATGCAACACTTATCCATTTCTATTAATAACATAAATTACATTCCTTGACCTTTTATACAAAGGTTCATCAAATCAAACATTCACACATATCGAGTTTTCTATAGTCTCTTGGCCAATATATTTATATTTATAAACTAGGGGAAACAGGCGTGTTACATCCTGATGATGAAATGATTTCATATTTTTTCGAGGGCTCTCAACCACTTTCATCCTCAATATTGGAGAAATACCAGGACGTGTCCACCTTAGAGTGATCATAGGCTCACTCTACAAAGAGGAAGTACTTTCATATTTAGGATTTCTACAGGGATTTGAAGATAAATAGGGTGTCCATTTCTCTTCCTAAACTTGATCTTGTTCCTTACCTCATTTCCTTCTCTCAGGGAAATCAGGAGGTCTTCTTGGGACCTCTCATATCTGCTTGGTCTTCAGGAAGCAATGATTATGTTTAGGAGGATGAAGATGAGCCTTCGTCTACATATAGTATCCCCCTTCAGAGATGGATTGATCGATCTTGTGGCTATCTCTTCAGGAAAGATTCCTTGCATGATCAGAGTTGCGGATATTCCTTCCAACAAGATTTACTCTCTCCCACCCATCTCCACGAGTTTTATTTCATTTCATGATTATATATCTATTTATGTTCATGATCATTATGTTCTTGACTTTTCTTTGTTGCTTAACATAATCAAGCATAGGGGAAGATACTTTGATGGGATGATCAATTGGTTGCATTGGTTGTATGACTTCACCTAACATCATCTATTGCCTGATATTTAGGGCCTTGAGACCCCAAGTAAGTAGGTAAGTCATTTGTTTTCTTGCATTTGCATCTTGATTTCTCATATTATTTTAGATACATTTCATATTCCATTTTTTTTATCTACTTTCATATTGATTTCATGCTCAGTGTAGAATTTTTTGAAAAAATAACAAAATTTTCTTTTCTATATTAGTTTTCATTTGGATTTTCTATGTATATGGATGAAGGTGATAGCACCACCCTAGATTCTCTAATTTTTTTGTCTGAGTTTTGGAAGGCACGGGTCTTCCAGGAGATGTTACAGCTCTCATGCACCCTACAACGAGCACATGTCCCCAAGTAGGAGCCATATGTTATCCCCATTTTCTGGGATAAATAAGGAGATCATGTCACGAGGCCCTAAGGATGTAGATATGGAGTGCCGAGAGACTACATGACCAGTAGTATCCACTTGCACAAATGGAGACCCTTCTCACCACCATAGAGGTCAGGATTTTCAGATGGCATCCACCACACAAGCTGGCTTCTAAGAGGCACTGGGACTTTCTCCATGATGTACAATTTAGGTATTATGGTGAGTGTCATTTCAATATTTGAGGCATTTGAGTATGTTTTATCTTAGACTACTTTATATTTCATGACATATGCTTGGAAATTATGCCCTCTTCCCCGCTTCACCTTGGTGGTTGACATTGTACTCTAGTATTTGGTTTTCCTTGGGAATTGGTTTTCTACTAGGAACTCCCTTGAAGATCCATCATACCATTCCCATCCATACTTACCACTTTCCATCACCTAAAACCCCCCATTTCCTTCTCTCTTGGGATTTTAGGGTGTATTGATCCAAGAAGGGGTTGTCCCTCATTCTATGGGAAGAAGGGGTTGACGGCCCAGAGGGATTGTTGTTGGTTAAAAATATAAAATCCTATATATAAACCTTCCATATGCTTCACCCAAGGATCCCCAAAGAAAGAAATGAAATTCTTCTTTGTAAGAAAAGGGGGACCCACAAGAATAAATGATAGTGAATGCTTAGGGGGTTAGTTGGAGGATAGGAGGTCTCATCATGAGCCATAATATCATGATCATGGGTATCTAGTCATATGAAATTACCATCATCTGTCCACCAAGCTAGGGTAGTGTCTCTCAGTTACACAACTAATAAAAAGGGGGTCCCATCACGAGCCAACCTTCTCATTTCCGCAAGGTATCTATGAGTGGCACTGCTGTTATTTGGACACCATGCCAGGAGAGTGTCTTTCAAATAATCCTTTAAAACATGAAATAAACAAAGAATGGAAATATGATAGGTTTATAAAATGTGCATTGAAAACGAAGGTGCCACACACCCATTACAAAGGCACCCATGAATGAGACACTACAACCCCTTCTATGTCATGAACCCCATGCCGAGTGAGTCTTGATCCATAGCCACTTTATCTACTTCACATGGCTTAGAGAGGGATCACTTGGGAAAAAATCCTTGACCTAGGGAAAGATATACCCAATAGGACACCCCATGAACCCTTCCATAACCAAGCTTGGAAAGTTGCATAATGTCTTTGAGCACTTATTCATTTGAACAAGTAACATTTCATGCACATGCTTATGTGGCTCATTTGTTGATTTGATTTACTGTAATACCCCTGCTTCCCCCAACTTGTAATTAATCATTAAGTAGGATTACAATGTTGTGGTATAGGAACATTGTAAATGTATCATTATTTTATTTCCAATAACTGACTATGGGGGTGAAGCCTTGAAAGTACTAGCCATGATATCACTAGAGGAAAGAATGTGAGAATGATAAGAGAACAGTTAATAAGAAAAGGATAGGTGGTTGAACCCTCAACCACCCCCATGAATGGAAGCATGGTATATCTGTAGAAGGTCAAATCGAAATACCACAAGGTCTTGTGGACCCATAATGGACCCAAGATTTCTTTCTAACAGAAGGAACCAGATAGGAGGAATGTGTGTGCAAGGAACACAAGAGGATATGAAGAGAAGAGTGGAGAATACGAGGAAGAGGTGAGCAATAGAGAACGAGTCAAAGGCCACAAGATTGATGTGGAGAAAACATATGATAAACCTCATCAAGTTTGTGATAGAGAGGGATATCTCTGAGAGTGTGTAGAGAATGAGACCTGAGCAGAAGGCCATGAGATTGATGATGAGGAAGCATCTAATAAACCTCGCATAAGATGCGAAAGAGAAAGGATCCATGAGAATTGGAATAAATTACCTGGTGATATCATGGCTTGGCACAGGGGTGGCCAGAGTGCTAAGAATGAATGCCTCTAAGCCTATGGCTGGGTGGAAGGCCGAGCACCCATAGTCAGTTATTTGGCCACCACCTGTAATAGATAAGTAATCTTACATCATGTGTGTTTAATTGGTAATTGTGAATTAAGGTTGGATATTCTATGAATGTTGCAGGGATAGACATGTTTTCTTAATGGTTATACTGTATCCCTTCAATTCTGCCTAATTTTGTATTTAAGAAAATAAGAAATTCTCTGGCCTATATACGTAAATGACTGAGCCCTGCGGTGGCTCAAGTTAGAATAAATGAACTATGAATTGTTAACTTTGGGCATAACCTCATGTGTGCATGCCGAAACTCCTAGTCTTTCTGAAGGAAGGAGTCGGTCAAGCTCATGATAGGTAGTGCATGTGTGCACACAGCTCTTACGAAGTGGGAAGATATCGAGACCCCCCCCCTTAATTTATAGAGTTGATAGATGAGTGTAAGAGGTGCACAAAGGATTTCCTTAAGCGTTAAGTTCAAGAGAATTAGGGAAAAATACTTAAGTATTTAAGGAGCTGACAAAACGCAAGTAGAATAGTGAGTTTCGAGCCCTAAAGGAGAGATCCTATCATTTGAAAGAAGAATGGATGAGATTAGTTCAGGAGGAGCCAAAGTTATTCACAATCGTCGGATATGGAGAAGGAAGACGGGTGTTAACCCTTCAAGCCCTTCATACCTTGCGGGTCTGACAAATTGAGCATATTCGTTTCCCAGGAGGTGAATCTCCCAAAGTCCCAAAGTAAATCTAGGTCGTAGATTTGTAGATCCCTGGGAACTATCCCGACCATCGGATCTACATTATATTTAGCCTAACATTGACCACTTCGGGAGGAAATAGGTTTGGTAATACAAAAACCCTCGAAGTCTTGAAGTCCCAAAGTTGATGTGGACTGTGGATCTAAGGATCCTACAGGATCCCTCACGATCGTTCGATCATGGGGACATGAGTATTAATGTCACGATCATGTGGGATCCCATGTGTTGAGTGACGAGGTTTCTAGGTGTCCCTCTTGGAGTGGCACGCATTGGGACCCAAGGGACCCTTAAACAAAAGTTACAAGCCATAGATATACGGGGTCACATTGATACCCTCAAACCATCAGATTGAGTCCGTGTTCAGCCGATGTTGACCTACTGTGGGAGAAAAGAGGAGCTTGCATCGCAAAACTCCTGAAGAGATGAAGTAGATATGAGGCATCCAAGATAGAGGGACATGTGTCTTTAGATCCTATACTCCAGAGAGAAGTCACTTTGAGAGGACCAAAGTGTGAAGACACAAGGATTTCTGAAGGCCAGAGTCTCGAAGTCATCCCAATTGTCCATTGGAAGGGATGTGTAGTAGAAGATATACCATTTCAGAGGAAGTCACTTCGGGAGAAAAGGGGATGTGTTGGACAAGAACTTCCTAAGGCCAAAGAGCTAAAATTCATTGGAGTCGTCTGACAGCTGAGGATAGGTGTCAACAGATCTTCCATTTCAGAATATAGCCACTTTAGAGGAAAGTGGGGTCACAGGTGTTAATAAATCCCAAACGCCAAAGTACTGAAGTAGATCACAATTGTTGATCGATAAATACATGTGGCATTTGATCTGTAACTTCGAGTACGGAGTATTTTGGAGGAAAAAGGAATTGGAGTGTTCAAAACTCTCGAGCGTTGAAGTCCCTAAGTAGATTATAACCATCAATCACAAGGGACATGTGGTGCTCTATCTGTAACTCTGGGTACGAAGTACTTCGGGGATAAAATCCTTGAGAGTGTTCAAAACTCCTGAACGCTGAAGTCCCGAAGTCAATCAGGGCCATCAAAATCTCTAAGGACACTCAGTGTCAGATTGTGAACTTCAGAGATTTTCCACTCCAGAGGATTTGCATGGTGGTTGTCTTGGCACCTGTTGTATTAGTGTATGTTCATAGCCCGCATTCATATGCGAGTATATATGGATGGAAGAACAAGAAGAACTTGGGAGAGGCTACTTGTCATCTCTTAGCTTAGTTTAGAGTATGGAGACCGTGGTGGGAAAGCTTTGAAAGAGTAGAATGGAATAGAAACCTCGAATGGGGGCTTTGATTATCCTAAGAAGAGATAAATTTTGGTGCCCCCACCATGGGTATGTTACAAATTGGTATCATAGCACGACAACAACACTTGGCCTGCTTGGGCTCATGCACGAGTCGTATGAAAATATTTCTGGAGGACTTTAAGGGGTAACAACCTATCTTACTGAATTCCTAAGAGGTGTAGAAAACCTCTACTGAAGAGAGGAATGAGATCCTTTATTGTTGATAGATGTTTTGGAATTGGCACTGTACGTTGCCAATGTTCCCAAATAAAGAATTTGACATCACTGTGCAATTGTACGTGTTGTTGTATAGTCATAAGATTCAATTACTAAGGCTAAGATGAGCCTATGGAGAATATTACCACCAAACATAAATCATATGCATAAGTTCCTTGAGTAGAAGGATGCATATTTAAAATACAGTTGGTATTTTACCCGAACGATATTGAATCATGATAGTCTGTGACAAAGGGAGCCTAGCATGTCTTGGGAAATGAAAGTTGATCCTACAGGGATGGGATTATGATGAAGAACACTAATATTTAAACTAAAATAGAAATGTGAACAGATGGAAAGGAATCGTAGCAGTAATGATTACTTCTTTAATGAAGAGTTAAACCTAGTATAGGTGTATAACCCATCACATTCATAGGAATGAGTCTCGTGACCATTCCCTAAAAAGGGAGAGCATGCACATCTATCAAGTTTCAAGTGGATTGAGAAACAAATTTGGTTTCTAGGTATGGAAATTGTTGGATAGGATTTTTCCAATCAAGCAGATAAACAAAGTTGTAGAAATATAGAGTGATTGAGTGAGAAATCACAACAACCTCCCTTGCTTGGTGGATAGGAAACTAATCTTCCAGAGTTCTTGTGGGAGGAGGAGAGTGGCCTCTATTCATGATTGTTGCTGAAAAGAAGGAATAATTCTGGGTGTAATAGTCAAGACCGATCTTGACCTAAAGATACTCTGGATTTATGAACTAGGATACCCAGTAAGTAACATAATTTGAAATTGCATTTGGGCTCTAAGGGAATAGTAAAAATGGTATTATACATTAAATTTTTAAAACTAAGATAAAATGGTTGACTAAATGTTGATCCTAAATGTGGTAAAGGAATTGTTGGGGAACTTCTTGAAGCCCAATGGGTCAGATTGACATCCAGTGGTGGATGGTAGCCATATAGATATAGTTGGAAGCTAAATTGGTTGATTTTATTACCTTGGGCACGGTTATAATTGCCCAGAATGTATTTATAAGTTGGGTAATATTACATGGAGGTTGAGGCAAGAGTGTTTTCTTGCTAGCCATTATCGTATAGAAAGGGAAAATCATTATGACTATTTCTGATTCAACTTCCATGTGGATTTCATGTGAATGACTGCAAGCTCACAGCTGAGAGGGAAGCTCACTATTACGTGTCCCTATGAGGCTTTTCATAAGGATGGAAAAAATATCCTTGGAGGAGGATCTGGAAATCTGATAGTTCCATGTGTAAATGATGCACATGCATGATGCAAGGATATATGTATACTAAAGGCACAATATGGTTTCCTTGATGAGTGATATATAAGGTAAGAATTGCACTTTCCAATATTAAGTGAATACCATGGATGCATGGTTGACTTCATTTTGAAGAGTCATTAAAGTTATGTTTTGAATGATAGCTCAAGGGGGATGTGCTCCATTCCCTCAGGAAAGACTAGTATAAATAAATGAAAGAGTAAATGAGAAAGGATGGTCTGTGTCAGGATAAGAGGAAAATAATTATGCCTTGAGGATCACATAATAATGAGTTTGAATAGTCATGAGTTGACTAATTTTAGAATAGAGATGTATGTAGGATGTGAAATATACCCATGGAATCTACATAGAGACTTTTGATTATGTATATGGTTAAGTACATCATGGATGTAAGTTAACAAAACCAGAATATGTACGGATACATAATTTGGGTGCATGACAAATATGCATGTTTGTATTCCTTATGGAATATTTGGTAAATAGATAAAGATAACTCAGGGTTGAGGCCATCACAAATAGTGATGGA
This sequence comes from Picea engelmannii, assembly GCA_009831015.1. Taxonomy (NCBI): domain Eukaryota; kingdom Viridiplantae; phylum Streptophyta; class Pinopsida; order Pinales; family Pinaceae; genus Picea; species Picea engelmannii. The sequence goes on from ML783287.1 coordinate 221,475, forward strand.
CGTGAAATAAGGACGTTGTTTGCTGAGGGAGTTCCCTGTGGAAGAACTGTGTGAAAACTCTGTTAGGAGGCCAGAGTCGCAACCTTAATAATTGCTGAGAAACTAAGCAGTGAGCTACAAGATTAATTATATATATATATATATAAGAATCATGGATTACATTTTGAAAGCATCATGTAATGAATATAAGACTAATGAATGAATAAATGAGTATGTTTGATTGAATAGGCTTGGTTGAAGCCATGTTAAGAAAATACAGTTGTATGGCTCAGATACCCAAGTAGAGTATGATTCAGGAAGAAAACCCTTATCGAATCAGGATACTCAAGAACCTGAATGAGGAGATGAATGTGAGCCACTCATCGGAGGGAATACCGATCACAATCATCAAATAAAATTCACTATCCATTGGAGTTAATGGATCAAACACCAATCATTCAATTATATCGATGATCAGGGATCATTGCGGAGCGCGAAGGTGAAATTAACAGACGTGCTATTTCACGGATTGCAATCAACCAACATCGTTGATCTCATCGGGGTGGAATATCAATAACCACAATTAGAAAGAGTTGGGTGAACATTTCCAAATTGGGCCCCACAATCACTGTGAATTGTTGATCTATGAACATAGATCGATGGATGGGAATCATTGCGGAGCGCGAAGGTGAAATTAACGGACGTGCTAGTTCATGGCCCACAATTAACCAATGTCGTTGATCTCGTCAGGGTGGAGAATCAACCACCATGATTAAAAGATTTGGGAAATAACTTTTTAGATTGCGTATATTAAACTCTCCAATAAAGAGCGATCATATTGGGATTCCGCAATCGCTATGAACCACCGATCTGTGAACGATCGGTGGGAGAACTTGCAAGGAGCCCACACGTTAATGTCGTGTAAAACTTATACTGTTATTGAGTTCTGTGGTTGAGTTTAGCTCATCGAAGATCTATATCAACCTAAATTCTTGGTCAAACACTTTTATGTTGGAATTATTATTATTATCTAGAAATATTCTGGTTAAAATCAATCGAGGGCTAAGATCGACGACCCACGATTATTTAGGATATTTCATATGCACACGGGTTAACGTCGATACCTGTACTCGTAATTTAAATTCAATATAGTGGTTTTTTAAGTTTGGGATCCGATCATAGATTGGACTGCCCGTATTCATTGCGTAGATCGGAAGGAGAATTAAACCACGAGCTAGTTGAGGTTCTACAATACCTTGCAATCGTTAGATCTGGGGGAAGACAGATCTACACCATCGAATTGAAAACAAGGGGTTTAGCCAGGATCATAGCACCCAAACACAGGAGATGATAGGGTAGCTCCTAAAAATAATAGAGTTAAGTTCATAGCTCTTGGTCGCATGGAGAGAAAACGGAGTTCCTCTAGGCCAGTCAAGGAAGATAGAGTTTAACACTCTGCATTAGACTATGGTCATGAGGACTGGGTCTAAGGGAATAAAGGTGCTCATAGCTAGCACAATGCATGGAATTTCTCGAGGAAATGCATGTTTGCATGAAAGGGGGACCTTCCAAAATTTTTACGTACATTATATGGATGTCAAAGGAATGCTTAAAGGAATTCATGTTTAGCCTGGAGTTTCATGAATGATGATTTTAGGGTTGTGATCGATTCAGAGAAGAAAATATGGTTCTGCTAAAATATTAAATATGGACAAAGAATCCATATGGTAATAAGTTGGTTGAATTCAGACACACCTTGGCAAGAGTGCCTAACTTGAAAAGTGATAACCTGAAATCGATGTAAGGGTGTATTGGGTATGAATGTGGCCACGAATGTTGGCACATTCATTAAAGTCAATTGATATATGAATTTGATTTTGAAAAGTTGATGTACTAAATTGACACATGTTTAAGGAATGAAATTTCATTTTTCTTTGTATCATCGAATATATAAAATTGATTTGATTGTTAACATGCACAATTTAAGAACTGTTTGTGACAACGCTATAAAGGTGTAGTGAAAATATATGTGCATGGGAAAGTAACAATTTGTTAGGCTGAGGAAAGTTGACTTGCAGGAAGAAAGAGTCTTGGATATGGCAATGTTGTAAGACCATAAGGAAGACTGATTTACTGCTGAGTTACTCCTCTATGGGGAGGAAAGTCCCATGCTTGTGAATCTGGCTCTGTGCGGAACAAATCTGAAAATAAATGAAGAAATTGGAAAATATGTTGGTGACAGATTTGCAATAAAATTATGAAATTTAGAATTGTGATGATGTATCATGAAAGTCTCTATGCCTGTGATATAGGTGAGAAGAAAATATATGCCCAAAAAGGACGGATGAAGGCTATCTAGCTGAAAATCATGAAGGAGGCCACTGCTAAGCCATGAGAACCCGATGGTAATCCATGATCGCCTGGAATATTTTGTGTTGAGGTAACACAAGCCAGAGGTATTCCTTGGTAGAGAAATTATGAGGGATGCCTCTAATGTAAGGCTCAATAAATTCTCTGGGATTCTTCCTGTGTGAGAAAACCTTGGCAAGGAAAGATGGATCACCCGAAGAATTGTATAATAGAGAAGGGGATGCTTGATTCTGGACCTGGAGGGTGAGTGACCACAAGTAAGAGGAGACTCTGATATTTCTTGTAAACTATTGATTGGGATCATGCACACAATGGGTATGTCATGGAAACAACAGTGAGACTGGATAACAAGAAAACCACGTGGATACAAATCCACAAACTATGTAGATAAGTATTGTGCTAGATTATGAAATTTTCCTAGAAATTTTATGCAAAAACAAAATGTTTTCACATGAGACTATGATTAATGTGCTTGTTTTCCAAGAATTATTGAAGGCGGGTGACGAAGATTAAGATTTTGAAAAAGGACTTGACCGAGAAAGAAGGTCAAGACTTCTGAACTGGTTGAATGAGAAAGGAATGACATGTGTTACTGAGAAGGAACATTGAGGACGATGTTCCTTTTAAGGGGGAGGGTATTGTAATACTCCCGTTTCCCCCAAATTGTAATTAATCATTAATTAGGATTACCATTTTGTGGCATAGGAACATTGTAAATGTATCATTGTTTAAGTGCTAATAACTAACTATGGGGGTGAATACTTGAAAGTACTAGCCATGATATCACTAGAGGAAAGAATGTGAGAACAATAAGAGAACAATTAATAAGAAAAGGACAGGTGGTTGAACCCTCAACAACCCCCATGAATGGAAGCATACTCTTTCTGTAGAAGGTCATCTCAAAGTACCACAGGGTCCTGCTGACCCTGAACAGACCCAAGGTTTCTTTCTGACAAAAGGAATGTGCGTGCAAGGCACATAAGATGATACGAAGAGAAGAGTGGAGAATGTGAGGAAGAGGAAAGAAAAAGAGAATGAGTCGAAGGATGTTGACATAGGGGCTGACCCAGGGTTCAATGCTTCAATAATGCACCAACAAAACCCTAACTATCAACCCTTTAGGAAACACCTGCGAAGAAGATGAAGTCTCACCTGAGGTAGAGGTAGGGGTGGTTGCAGGACTCAAGTGTCTACAACCTAGTTGTGACACAGATCTGTGATCACAGTACTTAACAGAGCACTTTCTCAGATAACATTCATTACCTTTTACCCCTATTCACATAGCAGGTAAAAACCATAATTACATAACAATGCAATATTCAATAAGATCTAACACATCCAATCACTTAACACATAGAAATATATTAGATCGAACATTCATTCACAACATAAGAACTAATCTATTATATCATATGCATTTAACATACATATTACAACATTAATCATAAATCACATCAATAGCATATCAACTATACAGTACAAAGAAACCATAACACAGGATATACATGGTTCACCCTAGTGTGGGGCTATGTCTACCAACTCTTCTTATTCTTTATTATATTTTGTCAATCTTCGTATATGCATAGAGCTACAAAATCCACTCCACAGAGGAAAGGATATCTGTGCACACCTCGCTATATCCTTTTTCCCCAAGTTAGGTATGAGCACAAAGCCTTCTTACAATCACTTGCACTTAGATCTGCAAGTTCTCAACAAATAGTAAGTACAGAGATAACTCAGTCACATAGATACAACCACTTACATCACTTGCACTTAGAAAAAAACCTTATTTCCCTCTTAATTACATCACCTAGCCTTCTATTTATACATTACAAAAGGCCTAAACATGGGTAAAACCCATGGGCCGACATCCCATACCTATTACATAAATCCTAAACCCAAAAATCCCACAAAAGAGGGTGATATCCTGCGATCTCCACTTCACCTAGGTGCTCCACCTTCAGCCAGCCTATTGAAGTCCCAAAAATGGTCAAGGGCCAACATGCCCCCAACACTCACCCGTGACTTGTCCCAAGTCACTGTGATCTCGGTAAATCTTCCTCAAAGGCCTTGAGCTTAGCTCGAGCTGCCTTAACCTATTTCTTTGCCTCCTGGAGATGTAACTCCAATGTCCTTAGTTCAGTGTCCTCTACAAGGCACTCATAAGTCTATGCACATTGGCTGCTGAGTTCTTTTCATTCTAAGTCCAATTCCTTGATTCTATCGACTGTACTTTGGGTAGTTTCTTCTCTCTGGTTTTACACTTCTTGCAGAGTGCTTGCCACTACTTGCAATTCCAGTTCTTCCACTCTTGCTTGAAGTTGTTGAATAACTTCAACGAGCTTCCCCACCTGGCTCTCAGTTGTTTCTTCTTCCATATGTGCTAATCCCATCACATAGAGAAGTGCTCTGGTGACTTCTTCTTTAAATTCAATCTGCTCCACAAGCAGCTGTTCTTTCTCCTTCTAGATCTATGCTCTATCCTCTGTAAAGTTCACCTAAAGGTCGTCTTTTTCTTGTTGCACAACCCAATGTTGCTCTATGGATTCCTCTTTTTATTGATTTAATGCCTCTGTGGCCTGCTATTTTACTTCTTGGACATGATGAAGGTGAGCTTCGGTCACATATTATATTCTATCTAGTTGGGCAGGCTCATCTCCCAACTTTGTTCCTTCTGATGGAGGTAGAACAATAGACACTGCGCGGTTCAAGTAGAGATCCTGTTGTACTCCTTTGAGATCTGCTTAGATCTTGTCGAACATTGTCTCTTGTTTGGATTCACTTAACTGAAAAATGTCCTTCGAGGTATTTGATACAATGGTAATGATGAGGTCAATTCCATCTGTCGTGAGCACAGTCTGCAACTTGGGCTTACTAGCTTTTGACTTCTTCCGTGATGAAGGTTTCATTGGGGAAAACTTTCTTTTCTTGGATGTCTCTATCTCTGTCAAGGGATCTTTAGGTGGTTTTACTTTTCTCTACTTCTATTTGTCTTATTCCCCTTCATCCTCTTCTTTTTCTACTTCATCGCCTCCTCCCCCTTCAGGTGAATCTGATGCAGTCTCTTCTGATGCATTGTTCAGCTCCTATACCTCTTCCTTCTTTTTCTTCTTGTTGCTGATGGGTGCATCATATTCTTCTCGAGTGACCATAGGGCTTCCGATGAGGTCTGAGTCAGAGATTTATTCCTGATTGAATGGTATAAGGAACTTTGTAGGCCATTCCTTGATTATTTCTTCCATGTCCTCCTTTGTGATCTTATAGTGGGATTGGAGCTCGTCCTTGTGTTCGTCTCCATGCGTAGTGATATAAATGAAATACCTATCTGTGTAGAACTTCGAAAGGGGCCTAAACTTGTGTAGGGTATTCAATTTCATGCAAGGGAAGGATTTTATGGCCCTCTTTAGCTGTAAATAGTATGTTTGGAACACCTCTTTCGACCAACATTGTTTTTCCATGTCGCTCTAATACTAGAACGTAGTGAACTTCAAGGACAGTGGGTCAGATGCTTCGATTTCAGGGAAGGTCGCTCCTTCTGTCATCTCCCAAGAAATAAAGGTGATGAGGATCAACAACTAGCTGAAATGAAACTCATAACCCTGGTCTTGCGCTTCACAAAAATCTTTTTCTAATTGGTTGATGAGATAGCTCACCTAGTTCATTTGTAGCCCTTCAACGAATTTTCCTGTGAGGTCGACAACAAACCCCATGACCTTCATTGGCCTATTCTTCCTCATGATATTACCAATGATCAACTGTCAAGCTATGCGTACTGCACCATTCTGGATGGAGGATACCTTGTAGCCTCACTTCCCCTTCTCCACATCGTCGTAGGTGTCTTTTATGCACAGTTCCTGGGCGTGATCTGCAACCTTCCCTGGGTAAAATGTTTGAGCATCTGGTCCTTGCATGCTTAATTCGGTGATCTGATGGATCAATGCCATATATATGGTGATGAATCTATATAAGCACAAGTGACCACCATGATAGCAATATAGGAGGAGTTTAATGCACGCGTTAATCTCTTGATGTCTGGCAAAGTGTGGTATCTTCATCACATTAAGAACGGTGGACCTTGTGATGTCCATGGTCCACGCCCAGGGGATTATCTTTGAATTATTCCCTTTTGTTTTGTTTAATTACTTGTGTGGGGTGAGCATCTCATAATTCTTGCAATATCCCAAGTTAAAATAACTGATCTTCATCATCAGAATATGTCCCAACTATGATCCAACTACATGTATCCCCTTCGGGAGGTATGCAGTGATCAATGTATAGTTGAAGTCCCTTGAGACATTGTCATGACTAACTGTGCCAGCCAAAGGTAGGATATAGTCAGGTAGAATAGATGGGATGAGCTTCACATTCACCAAGTCATTGCAATGTTTGCTCCACTTCTCTGTCGTAGTTCGAGAGGGTCCTGATCGACATGCATTCGATGGAGAGGCTTTCAATCCTCTCCTCGACAAAGCCTGTGCTCCTGTAGAAATGACCTTCTCAGCCATGAGGTCTGTCAGAATTTCTTCTATGGACTTCTCCGCTGAGAAGCATTCGCCTAACATGCATGTTCGTAAAAAAATATTTCGGGCAGGTGAACAAACACTCAAGGTAGTTGAACGAATGGAGAAGTATCAATAATCACAGTGCGATAATCGGTTCTCAAGTAATCATAATTTTAAAAAGTGTTCTCGGTGAAACATTTGATGGGATAAATAGAAAAATTCGTAACATATTCCTCCAACAAACAATAATTCCTCCATCAATGTGATTCCATCCGTTATGGCGTGGTATCAACGGTCCAATGGTGATCGTTCTAGCCATAACTGTGTTTCTAACCATTCTGGAGCGTCATTCTAATGGTCGGGATGCTTCCAACGGTCATATTTCTTCGTCATCGAAAAGTGCCAATCGGTGTTATTCTACTATTTCGGTGAGGTTTCAATGCTGTAATCCTTCTTTCTGCGAAGTCTTCTCTAGAACTTCCTGCAATTTCTCTAACTTTGATTTCTTCTTACTGAGTTTTATTTTTTTCTTTCCTGTGATCTATGTCTCTGGATTCCTCTTTCCATTTTTATTCATATCCTCTCTTAGCATAGTAACTTCACACTATTGAGGGTATTTCAGAGGGTTTGAGGGTAATACTTATTCTCTTACTATTTCTGGAGTAGGTTCTCTACTCTCTTTTATGGACAAGTTTTTCAAGTCTTCCTGCATTCTTTCAACTTCGACAGCTCAGTCTCTGGACCTTAGTAGCTTCGAATTGTCCTCTTGTTCTTATATTAAGTGTTTTATTCTCCTAGCCATGAAATCCTTTAGTTCTTTCTTTTTCTATTCTATAGCTTCCTCTTCTTCTTTCATGTGGATCTGATCCTTCTCAATCCAAGTTTTTCCTATCAAAAGTGAAAAAGGAGTGTTGTTCTCAAAAAATTTAATGACCTCGAATCCTTATTTTATCAATGTTCCATGAGCACTCTTGGGTACATGGGTGTTAGGTAGCTAGAGAGGTAGTAGTGGGCACCCAGAGGGCTCATAGTGATAATAGTGGAGGCCATTCAATGTAAGGTGTACTAGGCCCACTATATTATTAAATAAGGCCCACTATGGTAGTTAAATATAATAAATGGGTAGTTAGATATAATAAATGTAAGAGGACTTCTTCGAAGGTTCTACTTATAGAAGATTCCTCCTCTAGAATGTTATTAGGTGATGGTATCACTATATAGAGAGGTTCAAGCAATGTAATGGGATATGAAGAGAGTTATTGTATTTGGAGCTGAATCTCAATAAGAGGATGCCCCATATAAGAGGCAAGCGAACAGGAGAGGATCCCTTCCATAATAGGATCCATTGTATGGTGTTGTCCTACATCAAGGGTTTCTATAATAAAGTTGTGTTTTTATATATTGTTCTCTGAATCTTTGTGGTATTTCTGTATGGAAGCATTTGGTTCTTAACAAGTGGCATCATAACACTTGGCATACATTGTGGGCAAATATTTTTTATTTTTGCAATTTTTTTTTTTAGAAAACAAAAAAAGAGGGCTGCGACATTCCAGAAATTTTTGATATATTTCTGTGCAAAATTTGCAAAAACAGGTTTTATATCTGATTTCCTCTCAGACAAACACCCAAGTTGAGAAAACAATCGTTCGAAACAGAGTCTGGGAAGTCAAGATATTGAATTTTTAAAATCTCCAAATTTTCAGGGTTTTTTCCATGGATGACGATGATTTATTTATTTATTTCTGTAGCAGCTGGAGGCCGAATTTTCCCAAACAAATTACAGATATGATTTTCTCTCACAATTTCACCCAATTCCAAAAAACAATAAGCTGAAACGGAGTCCGAGAAGTGAATTTATGAGCATTTTAAATTCAACAGTTGTTTAGGGTTTTTTCAGAAAAAGCTGTGATTTTTTGCCATAACTTATTGTTCTATTTTTTGGGTTTTTTCATGACGACTGCAGAACTTAAGATTTCATAGGGTGCTCAAATGGCTATTTCCTCTCAAACCCTCAAATAAATTATACAAATTTCTGAAGCATTCAATCCCAATTGTGTGACACATTGGATGCTAGATTGCATGACCTTGTAGATGGATTCAATGATAGTTTTCGTAGTATTCAAGATTCATGGGATATCATGAAGGAGATATTTCTTATGGAAGACATTAGGGATGAATATAATCAATAAATATATGTTTGGTATGATTTTGAGGCCGATTGTGATGATTGGTATATGGATAGTTGTCATTTCTGGGATGACAACCACTTTCATATTTTATTTGATGACTCTAATCCACCTTTTGTAGAGAACATCAATGTGACAAATCAAGAGCCAATGACTATTACCAGTGTCCATCCTGCATAATCTACAGTGGTATTATTCCTTCAATATTCTGCTATGACCCTTTTCCACTATGTGCATGGATCTTCTTATTTGAATCCACATGACAGGTGTCAGTCTTTGGAGCATCATTTTGAGTTGGTTATTGGGTTCCAAAATATTCCACGGGGAGTTCACATGAGCACTTGGACATGGGACCCGGGCTTACAATGGTGGTTGGACTACTTCAGCATGGTGGTTTTACTTTCTTCATGGGACCTTGGTTTTCCAGTCTTCTTCATCATTATGGTCCACAATTATCCATGGGACACTGGTATATGGTTTTACATCAAGCGTTGAGGACAACACTTTCATAAGGGGGATGGAATGTTAGGTAGATAGAGAGGTAGTAGTGGGGGGGCAGAGGGCCCATAGTGATAATAGTGGAGGGCATTCAATGTAAGGTGGACTAGGTCCACTATATTATTAAATAAGGCCCACTATGGTAGCTAGATATAATAAATGGGTAGTTAGATATAATAAATCTAAGAGGACTTCTTAGAAGGTTCTAATTCTAGAATATTCCTCCTCTAGAATGTTCTTAGGTGATGGTCACACTATATTAAGAGGTTCAAACAATTTAATGGGATATGAAGAGAATTATTGTATTTTGAGTTGAAGCTCAATAGAAGGATGCCCCCTTGAAGAGGCAAGTGAACATGAGAGGATCCCTTCCATAATAGGATCCATTGTATGGTGTTTCCCTACCTCAAGGGTTTCTATATTAAAGTTATGGTTTTATATATTGTTCTCTGAATCTTTGTGGTATTTTGTATGCAATTATTTGGTTCTTAACAAGTGGTATCATATCACTTTCCTTGGCAGACATTGTGGACAAATATTTTTTATTTTTTTTATTTTTTTTTTGGAGAATAAAAAAAGAGGGCCGTGACATTCCAGACATTTTCGGTATATTTCTATCCACAATTTGCAGAAACAAGTTCTATATCTGAGTTCCTTTCAGAAAAACACCCAATTTGAAAAAACAAATTGTTCGAAATGGAGTCCGGGAAGTCAAGATATTGAAGTTTTAAAATCTACAAATTTTCAGGGTTGTTTCTATGGACGACGACACGATTTGTTTTATTTCTTTAGCAGATGGAGGCCGAATTTGCCCAAACAAATTACAGATCTGATTTACTCTCACAATTTCACCCAATTTCAAAAAACAAATCAGCTGAAACGAAGTCCGAGAAGTGAAGTTATAAGCATTTTAAATTCAACAGTTTTTTAGGGTTTTTCCAGAAAAAACCGTGATTTTCTGCCGTAAATTATTGTTCTATTTTTTGGGATTTTTCATGACGGTTGCAGGACCGAAGAGTTCATATGGTTCTCAAATGGATATTTCCTCTCAAACCCTCAAATAAATTCTACAAATTACTGAAGCATTCAATCCCAATTGTATGACACATTGCATGATAGATTGCATGACCTTGCAGATGGATTCAATGATAGTTTTCATAGTATTCAAGATTCATTGGATAACATGTAGGAGAGATTTCTTATGGCGAACAATAGGGATGAATATAATCAAGAAATGTATGTTTGGTATGATTTTGAGGCCGATTGTGATGATTGGTATATGGATAGTTGTCATTTCTGGGATGGCAACCACTTTCATATTTTATTTGATGACTCTAATCCACCTTCTTGTAGAGAGAATCAATGTGAAAAATCGAGAGCCAATGATTATTACCAGTGTCCATCTTGCATATTTTACAGTGGTATTATTCCTTCCAGATTCCACTACGACACTTTTCTACTATGTGGGTGGATCTTCTTATTTGAATCCACATGACAGGTGTCAGTCTTTGGAGCATCATTTTGAGTTGGTTATTGGGTTCCAAAATCTTCCACGTCTAGTTCACATGAGCACTTAGACATGGGACCCAAGTTTACAATGGTGGTTGGAATACTTCAACATGGTGGCTTTATTTTCTACATGGGACCTTGGTTTTCCAGTCTTCTCTAGCATTATGGTCCACAATTATCCATGGGACCCTGGTATATGGTTGTACATCAAGCATTGAGGACAACGCTTTAATAAGGGGGATGGAATGTTAGGTAGCTAGAGAGGTAGTAGTAGGGGCCCATAGCGCCCATAGTGATAATAGTGGAGTCTATTATATGTAAGGTGGACTAGATCCACTATATTAGTAAATAAGGCCCATTAAGGTAGTGAGATATAATAAATCGATAGTTAGATATAATAAATGTAAGAGGACTTCTTAGAAGGTTCTACTTCTAGAATATTCCTCCTCTAGAATGTTCTTAGGTGATGGTAGCACTATATAAAGAGGTTCAAGCAATGCAATGGGATATGAAGAGAATTATTGTATTTGGAACTGAATCTCAATAGGAGGATGCCCCCTTGAAGAGGGAAATGAATAGGAGATGATCCCTTCCATAATAGGATCCATTGTATGGTGTTTCCCTACCTCAAGGGTTTCTATAATAAAGTTGTGGTTTCCTATATTGTTCTCTGAATCTTTGTGGTATTTATATATGAAAGTATTTGGTTCTTAACAATGGGCAAGTCTTCCACATAGGGTTATCAACTTTCCTTTAAACAATCCTATTCCTCCCAATGAAAGAACCATAACAGGCTTTCCTGAGATTTCCTAGGTACTTTCTACCATAAGGTTCACCTGTGTTTCTGCATCCAATACACAATCTATGTCGAAGTTTCCTATTCTTGTTTCTATGCACTCCTTCTCTTTTAATATCTCTGATAAACTTATGTCTCTATGATCATTCAATGTTTATTTCATCTGCGATAATATAGTCTATGATTCTTTTTGGTGTTCTAGCATGTTCTTAGTTTGTTGGTCTTCCTCATGGTTTTCTTGTATTATATTCATTTGTTCAACCTTAGTAATCATTCTAGGGAAATCCAAAACTTCATGGCCAACATATTTACAACAAAGACAAATACGATTTCTACCAGGGAATTCCTTAGCAAGATGTCTCGGTTTTCTGCAACTATAGCAAAGGATCAATCATCTCTTTCTCTTAAATGATCCCAAACCTTTCATATTCTGCACACTGGGATCACAGTAACAAACCTGCAAAAAAAAAAATCTAGGGTCCTGCATCCATTTGTTAGTCCAAACATTCTTTCTATGCATAGGAATAACATATCTTTCACTATTTCTATCAGATCTATTCATTTCACATCTTATTTCTTCTAGCTCTGCCCTAGTTTTTAGACTAGGACAAAATCTATCAAACATAACTAGATCCATTCTTTCGAAACAAAAATTTTCACTTATCTTACCTTTATCAGAGCACAAATATTTAAGATCTTACCTCTTTTCTTTATATCTAATTCCTTTCTTAGCATAGATATTCGCAAGTCAAGTAGACTATTGCGCACTACAACAACAAATCTACACACAAAGCTTCTCTTTTCTTCAGTTCCCAACAATCATAGTTTTAGGTCCCAACAATGGAGCCATTTGTTGGCACAGGGGAAGACCCAGGGTTCAACGCTTCAACAACACACCAAAAAAACCCTAACTACTGGCCCTTTCAGCAACACGTTCGAAGCAGATGAAGTCTCACCCGAGGTAAAGGCAGGGGTGGTTGCAGGACTCAAGTGTCTACAACCTAGCTGAGACACAGATCTATGACCAAAATACTTAACAGAGCACTTTAGAATATAAAATTCATTACCTTTTACCCCTATTCACATCGTAGGTAAAAACCCTAATTACATAACAACACAATATTCAACAAGATCTAATACATCCAAGCACTTAGCACATAGAAAAGATCAGATCTAGAATTCATTCACAACATAAGCACTAAGCTATTATATCAGATGCATTTAACATAAATATTGCAACACTAAGCATAAATCACATCAATAGCATATCAACTATACATAACAAAGAAACCATAACACATGATATACCTGGTTCACCCCAGTGTGGGGCTACATCCACCAACTCTTCTTCTTCTTTATTATCTTCTGTCATTTTTCATATATGCACAGAGATATAGAACCCACTCTACATAGGATAGGATATCTGTGCGCACCTTGCTAGATCCTCCTTCCCCGAGTTAGGTACCAGTACAAAACCTTCTTACAATCACTTGCACTTAGCTTTGCAAGTTTTCAACACATAGTAAGCACATAGCTAACTCAGTCACATAGATCCAACCACTTACATCACTTGCACTTAGAAAAACACCTTATTCCCCTCTTACTTACATCGCATAGCCTTCTATTTATACATTAAAAAAGGCTTGAACATGGGTAAAACCCATGGACCAAAATCCCATACCCATTACATAAACCCTAAACCCAAAAATCCCACAAAAGGGGGTGATATCCCGCGATCTCCGCTTTGCCTGGGTGCTCCTCCTTTGACCAACCTGTTGAAGTCCCAAAAATGGTCAAACATGACCAAGGTTCTCTAAAAATTGGTCAAGGGACAACAAAGGGCACGAGCTTGATGCAGAGAAAACATATGATAAACCTCATCGAGGTCGTGATAGAGAGGGATATCTCTGAGAGTATGTAGAGAATGGGACCTAAGCAGAAGGTCGCGAGCTTGATGTTGAGGAAGCATATGATAAACCTCGTAGAAGATGCGGAAGAGAAAGGATCAATGAGAATTGGCATAAATACCCTGGTGATATCATGGCTTGGAACAGGGGTGGCCATAGTGCTAAGAATGAATTCCTCTGAGCCTATGGCTAGGTGGAAGGATGAACACGCACAGTCAGTTAGTTGGCCACCACCTGTAATAGATCAGTAATCTTATATCCTGTGTGTTTAAGTGGTAACTATGAATTAAGGTTGGATATTTTATGAATGTTGCAAGGATGGACATGTTTTCTTAATGGTTATACTGTATCCCTTCAATTCTACCTAATTGTGTATTTAAGAAAATAAGAAATTCTATGGCCTATACATGTAAATGACTGAGCCCTGTGGTGGCTCAAGTTAGAATAAATGAATTGTGAATTGATGTCGTTCTGAAGGAAGGGGTCGTTCAAGATTAGGAGACGTAGTGCATGTGTGAACAGAGACTCTATGAGGCAGGAAGAGATCGATAACCCCCTCCTTAAGTTCTAGAGTTGATAGATGAGAGAAAGAGGTGCACGGGGGATTTCCCTAAGAGTTAAGTTCAGGAGAATTAGCGCAAAATACTTAAGAATTTAAGTATATGATAGAACTTAGGTAGAATAGTGAGTTTTGAGCCCTAAAGAAGAGATGCTTTCGTTTGAAAGACAAATGGATGACATTAGTTTGGGAGGACATGAATTTATTCACAATCGTCATATATGGAGAAAGAAAATGGGTGTTAACACTTTGATCCCTTTATACCTTGTGGTTCTGACAAATTGAGCATATTCATTGCCTAGGTGGTGAATCTCTCAAAGTCCCAAAGTAAATCTAGGTCGTAGATCTGTTGATGCCAGGGAAATATCTTGATTGTCAGATCTACATTATAGTCAGCTCGACGTTGACCACTTCAGGAGGATGGAAGTTTGGTAATACCAAAACCCCCGAAGTCCCAAAGTATCGAAGTTGATGTGGACTGTGGATATAAGAATCCTACAGGATCCCTCACGATCGTTCGATCGTGGGGATGTGAGTATTAACATCGAGATCATATGGGAGCCCATGTGTTGAGTGACAGGGTTGATAGATGTCCCTCTCAGAGTGGCACGTACTGGGACCGAAGGGAACCTTAAAATTTTTTTATGAGCTGTAAATATCTGGGGTCGCATTGATACCCTCGAACTATAAGATTGAGTTCTTGGTCAGCCCGATGCTGACCGAATCCAGGAGAAAAGAGGGGATTTCATCACAAAACTCCCAAAGAGCCTAAGTAGATCTGATCCATCCAAGTGAGAGGGATAGGTGTCATCTAATCCTATACTCCAGAGAGAAGTCACTCTGGGAGGACCGAAGTGTGAAGACACAAGTATATCCGAAGGTTAGAGTCCTGAAGTCATCACATTTGTCTGTTGGAAAGGACACGTGGTAGAAGATCTTCCATTTCGGAGGAAGTCACCCCGGGAGAAAAGGGGATGTGTTGGACAATAACTTCTGAAGGCCAGAGAGCCAGATTTCATCGGATCCATCCAACAGTTGACGATTGGTGTCATCAGATCTTCCATTTTGGAAGATAGCCACTTCAAAGGAAAGTGAGGTCACGGGATTTAAGAACTCCTGAATGCCGAAGTAGATCATAGTCGTTGATTGGGAAAGACATGTGGCATTCGATCTGTAACTCCGTGGTACAAAGTACTTTAGAGGAGAAAGGCATTGGAGTATGGATACCATGGATGGAAATATTTGAAAGAGAAGAATGGGATAGAAACCTCGAATGGGGTTTTTGATTCTCCTAAGAAGAGCGAAATTTTGGTGCCCCCACCATGGGTATGTTACATTTACTCACCATGATATTTTAACTTGAGATCCTTGGAGGGCATGCTTATTTGTCTTTATAGGACCTAGTTGGTGGACAATTTTGGAAGAACAATCCTAGCTTGGGTTTCCATGGGGCTTCAATCCGGCAGGATGGATTCCAAGGGCCCACTTACCGGATGAATATTTTCCTTTGGAGGCATAAAGGACATCAAAAAGGACCTAAACTAGCCCATATTTCACAAACAATTCACTTGGGAGGACTAAAAAATCACACTTGA
Organism: Picea engelmannii; assembly: GCA_009831015.1. Taxonomy (NCBI): domain Eukaryota; kingdom Viridiplantae; phylum Streptophyta; class Pinopsida; order Pinales; family Pinaceae; genus Picea; species Picea engelmannii. Next base: position 237,376 of record ML783287.1, read on the forward strand.
AGGGTTGACATCATCATTAGGGCTAGGGAATGGATGGTGCAAGGTGGTACATTGTGACACTTGGCATGGAGTAGGCTTGGAGAGGTAATGACGACTTGGAGGAAGGCCTTATTGGCCCCAATGACTTCAAATTTTTCTCCAATGAATTTAATAAAGGGTATAAACATCCCTCCTAAAAGAGCGATGTCACTTTTAGGGTTTTCATTTGTGAAAAAAGTAAAAATTAGAATGAATTGTTTGATATTATTTTGAAAAGGGGTAAGATTAGGGTTGTTGACCCCTAATCTTGTGGTTTACCCTAAAATTCCGTGGAAAAACTATGTGAATGACATTTTGTATAAATAGAGATAATAAGATCTCATTTTAAGACATAACTCTCCCATTTGGAGATGCCTTGGACTAAAATTTTCAATACCTTTGGCTATTTCTCTCTTATGTTCTTGTGTATGGCTATCGGTTTTGGTTATTGGTTGGTGGAAGTAATGCTCTATCCTTGGAAGAGATTTCTCTTGCTATTTTGGTGGTTTATCTTAGTATCTCTCGTTGAATTTTTAAGAAAATATGCATTGTGCTATAATTTGTGTTTCAAGACAAGGTTGATTTTTTCTAGAGATAGGTGGGAAGTATAAGGGAATACACCCCCACCTTAGTCTCCATCATAATTTTTCTTAAGTGTTGTTGATTTAACAAGGGTTTTCTAAGAGAAGTATAAGTGCATACACACTCTTAGTCTAATCCCTGGCTAGGGATACTTTCACTAGGGAGTAAGAGGATTTACACCCCCAAGGAGGTAGCACCTCTATATTATTATTTTCTTGACTCCATTAACCCAATCATTAAAGGTACTATTCATCACTTTTTGTTGCATTGGAGAATTAAATTGTTGCATTGGGAAACATGAAATTTCGTGATTTTGAAATTGTTTCTAGTGGAATCAAATATATTCTAGAAATGATTTCTTGAGCCACTAGGGAATATCATTTCTCCAAGTTTGTATTGATTCTATTACAAATTTAACCTAAATCCATTAGGGCTGCAGAAAAACCTAACCAAACTCTTCAATAACTCCTAATTTGACCATTGAAAATTGCCTAAAATATTCCCACATAATCTACTAAGTACAACACATCTTTTGGCAAGTTTTGAGAAAGTTTTAGTGGTTGAATATATTGTTGTAATAATAATTTTTTTACAGCATTAAGGCTGCTAAATATCACTGCAGTAAACATTTTGTAACAGCCTTGCGTTTGTGCTAATGTCTATCCCTTTCATTCTTGAGTTGAACTAGCCTTTACGAGCTTGTCTCTTGCGTATTCAAATAATCTTTTAGAAATTATTTTTCAGCATGTATTATATTTTATATGATGATATATATCAGTGATTGTTGATGCAATTATGGAAAAAAATATTAACTTTCTTTTCCACCTAACATACTATACACAAGTATGGTTTTTCTTATGTCTTGGGTAGGTACAATCATGTTTACAGGTACCCAAAGAATTGGAAACTTTAAACCACCTGGAAATGAGTCATCAAAGCCACTTTTGTATTCCATCATTAAATTTTAGGGGGATACTTCTCTTCCTTCCCTTCCATCCATCTCAAGCCCCCCAAGGTCATTGGGATCACCTCCCTAGAGTGACCTAGTAACCCTTGAAGCACGATACCTATATTGAGGTGACATTGGGTATATTGTCGCTTACTTTTTGCCACTTGGTGGTTGGGTTGGGATTTTCATAACCTACAACTTGTGTGATAAAATATTGAATGTGTATATAGGAGAGTACGACATGTACAATATTATTTTGGATCTAGGATCCGATGTGAATGTCATCCCGAGGCAGACCTTGGAGATGATGGGCTAGATGAAGTTGATTTGGTCACCCATTCAGTTGAGGTTAGAAAACTACCATAAGATCATTCCAATTGGAAGGTTTATAGTGGTGTTGAGGTGGAAAATCCCCCTACAGACTAGCATTTAGGGTTATATTATGCATGCAGATGAGACCAAAAGAATCCTACTTTCCACCGTCGTCCCAGACCTAATCCCCATTTATTTTAAGCAAATACATGGTTAGAAAAACATACCTTTTTTCGGGTGTTCGATGTCGATCCTTCTTCACGTTTGATCGCTTGTTAGTAGCTCTCCTCCCAAGGCTGACCTGCATACAAAACAAGCAACGAACTATACATGCATTTTACCTACAGATTAATGGGTTAGAGATTCAAACATATATTCAATAAACTATGAAGAACTCATATAGTGGGACGGGAAAAGCATTTCATTATTAATTTTAATGAATCAACTTACAATGTCAAGACCGGCCACCGCTCCACGAACCTGATCCTGGTCTCCTCTTCAACTGTCCTCCAACTTGTTTTCTTTGTATCTCTTCTTGCACAAGGATGGCTAAAGGGTTGGGACAATGGGAATGTGTAATTGGGTAGAGTTTCTTTACTATTATTCTGCCTTTCCAAATGGGACCCCTAACCCTTATTTTATAGGCTAGAAGAAGATAGGTATTTGGATGAACCCTCAGCCATGCATGGCTGGAAGGTTTAGTTAACTTACCCAAAGTTGTGTGTTCTGTCGACAAATTTCCTTTTTTCATGATTTTGTAGGTACACGCAGGCTGTTTTGGGTCATCTAGCGTGTACACGCGTGCAGTAATGGAGTAGGGTGTGTGGGCCCTTATAAAATAGGTTTTTAAGAAGAGTTGTTCAATAGTGCTTTGGAAAAAAGGGAATCTGAGATGGCCTGATGCCAGGTAAGCATGTTTTGTGCAAGTTATGGTTATAACAGATGCCCCCTAATGTGTGAGGTAAGAAGAGAATCTGATGGCCGAAATACATTACCAATCTTTAATGATGTGCCGAACAAGTGAGCCCAGGGACTAAGAACTGGGAGGCGTCATCTGCAAAATAACAAATGTCTCACCAAGGTGGGCATACCCATGCTCGAGATAAAATAAAATCATGGATACCAATCAAATACACTGAAGATCCATGTCGAATAACTATATAAAGTGTAGCCACAAACAATACATAGTGGAGCTACATCTTGAAATTAAAAAATATATACATATAGAGTATCCATCTTCTTAGAAGCTGATAAGGCCTGATGGCTGGAGATAAGGTCTTAAGAGCTCGAGCAACACTTCAAAATCTTCAAAACTTTGGTAGGAGTGTAATATGATTGAACGAATTCACTACCCAAAGGTCTTCGATGGCTTATCAATCATGGACTAGAGAATCTTGATGATTAGACTGAAGGCTTCATTGATTTCAAAAAAAGACTTGATTGGACGTTTAGGATGGTTGGGTATGAGGGCAAGAGACAAACTGCAAAGAGGCCAACTCAGGCTTGGTAACAACTTCCCTTGGAAAACAACACGACAAATGATGAGACTCAGGTAGCATGGAATTAACATAAGTTTATGAGGCAGGAGGCAACACAAACTCTCCATATATTTGGAAGAATAACCAAACAGAGGAGGACACAACTCTATGTAGTGAGAACAAATTCCTAAGGTCGTATTACATCCTAGGGTTTGATGAACAAACAGACAGATGTGCTTTATCCAAGGGTGACTCATTTTGTTGCTAATAAAGAAAATACTTTTCCCTTCCACGTTTTGGGGTATATTTGATTTTTTTTGTCTTTTTCAATGATTTTGGAAAAATAATAAAAGAATGCTACATTACAAAGGAGGATTGAGTGTCACAAACATACTAGTTCCAAGCACACAGAACACAAGGATGCTCAGGGAAAAGGAACATATACAAGAAAAGGACACTCGGGAAAAATCCTCCAGGGGCCAAAGGTGTCAAGATGCAGAGGCAAAGTGCTATAGGGATTGCATATGAGGCATGCTTCAGATGGTTCAGTTGAGAGAAACATGGAGCCGACATTAGGCCAAAGACACGGTTATGCAAATGCGATTAATAAAAAACACAATGGTAATGTCCTTCGATGTAAGTTTAACAATCCCATAGAAGGTAAGCTCGATGGTTTTTCATATTTAGAGAGTCTGAAAAAACGTAAAAGGAGACTCCATTGGGGTACCTTTTTTGAAGATAGTCTAGTCGGTTCGAAAAAGGGGTAAACTAGAACCGACAAGATGTCTATTCAAAACCATTTTAACAAGTGTGAGAAAGACAAGATCACTCAGCCAGTTTTTCATTTTTAAGGAGTCCGAAAAAAGATTAACTATGGACTCCGTCAGAATTTTCTTTTGGACCAGTTTAATGAGTGTGAAAGAATAAGGTCACTCGACAATCTTTTCAATTTTAGGGAGTCTGAAAAGAGCTTAACTATGGACTCCGTGGGGGTTCCTTTTTCGTAAATTTAGTCCCTCAGGCCCAAAAAAGGGTTAAAATGATACATGAGATTACTCTTCTAGAGAACTGAAGTTCCATAGAGTATACCTTTGTTTGTACCATTGACCGTCCAGACCAAAAAAGGGGTAAACTACCAATGGATAGATGTGACTTCAAATTTCAGTTTAACAAGCATGAAAGGCCACAAGATCTCTCGACAATATTTTCATGTTTAGAGGGTCTGAAAAGGGCTTAAAAGAAGACCCGTTATATATTTTGGGAGTCCCAAGGGTGAGGTCAAGAGTGAAAAGAAATCATGCAAATGAGGCTCAAACTCGTAATCAGGAAAAACAACAAGGACTCCTGAGGCATCCATGTTCTGGTAAGCTCTACCACCAAGTCACGACACTTCTAAAGAAGCTATGATGGTTCTGTGTTGCAACCTGATGGGATCGATCCTATGGAAAAGGAAAAAGACAACGAGATACAAAAGTCAGGGTAGAATCCTAACCTATATGCTCAAGATGATCCTCAGATTTTTTTTTTTTTTTTTCACGGAGCGTCGAAAATGACCCAAAACCCCAAAAAATTGTCCCAATACCTGATCATATCCCTCCCATGCAATTCCTGAATCACTCTAAATGGTTTTTGGTTTAAAGAAAATGATAAGGGAGGCCAAAAAAATGACAAAAGAGGCCAAAAAGTCTATAAATAGAAGCTGGCAGCTCATTATCACCATTGTTGATTTGGAAATTGACTCTGGAGCCAAAAAAACCCCTTTGTCAAAAGTGGTGATTTCGGGAGCTACAGTGGACAAAACGAACTTCTGTCTATACCAAGTAAGTACAAACTCTCTTATCTTGCATTTTAAGCCTTTCTTTTTGCTTTAGGTTTCATTTTTTTGGGGGGGGGGCATCGACCTTCAAAAGGTCGGCCCTAGGTCCACGCGGGTTGTCTCAGGATAGGCCACGTGTACATTTAGGCAAAGTAAACCCCGCACATGTGTACACATGACTGTCAGTATTACATCCCTCGTGGACCCCCTTTTGAATGAAAAAAGCTTAAAATACAAGGTTTAACCCTCCTGAACCTTGGTGTTTTGCAGGATGTATGTCCACTCAAGAGAAAGAGAGCATGAAGAGGTTAGTGAGTTGTTCGGGGAAGACCCCAATGCTGTGGTTTCCTTAATGCAATGTGGGTTACTCATGTTCCTCTTATGTCCTTTTATGCGAGCACAACCTAGGCTACGGAATGCCTTGGTTGACTACTGGCATCCGGATGCAGAGGCATTCATGTTAGAGGGGCAGTCACTGGTGCCCATGACGGAGGACATTTATTTTTTGACTGGTCTTTCCAGGAGAGGGGAACCAGTCAACTTCCATACTTTTCCTTCGGGGCCGCATAACATAGCAGAATTTATAGGTCTTTACTGTGCAGTTGACACAGACCACTCAAGCTCCCAGTTGCCCATAAGAAAAATTATTGACTTATCACTACAGGTGATAGTATTTCTTATTGGGTAAATCACTGGTTCTGCAACTTTGCATCAGGTGTCCTGGGCACAGATGAATTGTGCATTCCAGTGCTTAAATGTACAAATTTTTGATTGGAGCACCACATTGTTAGAGTGTATGAAGAGACAGTTGACGGATTGTCGATTGTGGACACCGAGGAACTTTGGGTTTGGGACCGTTCTATGCTCATTTTTCTTTGAGAGAGTTCTGAGCTTTAGTCCTTGAGTAGTGGTATGAGGACATCATGCCTCTCTTCCTGCTATGTGTAGATGGGCAGTATTGCTGCCATGATAGGGTGGTGGAAGGACTAATGAGTCCTTCGCTGATGATTTCTTTGCCTAGCTATCGCGACAGATCTCAGTTATCGAGGATTACCTGTATGCAAGGATTGATTTTTTAAGGGATCCTGAGATACCAGTGCCTCTTGGTGAGGAGCGAGGAGAGTTGGGTAAGTCTCCATCTTTGTAGTTGTTTTTATTTTTATTTTTTGTGAAGCATATGCAATTTTTATGTCGTTTTTGCTATATATCATTTTTTTATATATACCAGAGTATTTGACAGATATGCCTTTATTGTGTGTAGATGTGGGACCAGTGCGACCTACTAACTATGCAAGGAACATGCGTTGTCCTCGGCCAGGGGCTGCACCTGCCGCCGCCGGGGGACTAGTAGTAGCAGGAGATCTTTCAATCGGGGAGGCTGAGAGGGTGTTGAGATGAGTTGAGCGGAACTTTACTGTGCTCACTCACATGGTTCCTATGGAAGAGATTGAGGATCTACCACCATCCATGCAGCCTCATGTAGTGGGGGCTCCATGGACATGGGTCCGATTATTTCGGCGTTTAGCCAACGCTGTAGATCCGTACAACAGGGCACATAGGCCCTGACTTTAGTTAGGATTTTTCCATGTCGAGAGCACTACTTGTATATATTTTTTGAGGGCATGAGCCCCTTGACTCGTTATTGATCATATTTTTGAGGTGCTTGCATCCATCTATGTACGCTGGTTACTTATGATATTATATATGGATTTTTATGTTTTTTCATGGCTTATGGATCATTTTTGCAAAAAATGTATTTACATGTTTATGTGTGTATTTTCATATGTGTGCAATATGCCAATCTAAAATTTGATTAGATAGAGTATCTATAATTTGATTTAATCTCCTAGGAACATGAAAATATGTAATATAATCAAAGTTTCATTCTCAGAGACGTACACTAAGGAATCGTCAATGTAAAGTTGGATCATGAACACGGTAGATTCTATTTAACTGAGACACAACCAGCTGAGCGTCGAGATATACCTAGAGATGAGAGATACCAAATGACAATGCGTCACAAAGCAAATCAATAACTGCACTGTACTCGATGACATTGTTTGTGGTGTCACCTAAGTATATACCTCCGGAAGATAATAACTGGCCTCGAGGTGTAAAAATCACCCAAGATACAGAGGAAAGCCTCTAAGTGTGTCGGCTAGCACCATCTACGTACCCAATGAACATCTCATATTCACTTGAAATCTACCACAGTGACGAAAGATAACATCAACAACATGTCCATAACACTAAAAGAAACTAGAAAGTAATAGTACAAAGACTATACATATATTACAAAAAGTTACCCATGGTGACCTGCCTATGAGTAATACTTCTTGAGGTAGAGTCCATTTCTAGGCTTTTCCAAAGAATTCCCTTCAAAGTCAATCAAACAATAAGCACCCTTCTTTAGAACCTCTTTTATGATGAAAGGTCCGAACCACATGGGTTTGAATTTTCCTTCCCCCAGGGGGTCCTTATATTGATCGTAGACTAGGACAAGGTTGCCTTCAGTGAAAATCCGAGGGTGAACGGACCTATCATACTGACACTTGAATTCATGTTTGTGAGCCTCATTGGCCAGGGCCACATCACAACGCTACTCATTGAGCTACTCCAGGTATAATAACCGCTCTTCAAGTGGAGAAGTGTCTGGCAATAATTGTACTACCAACTTTAGAGATAGGATTTGACATTCGATAGGCAAGACTGCCTCCATCCCATAAATGAGTTGGAAAGGTGAGAAACTGGTTTCAGTCTTAACAGACGTTTGGTAAGCCCACAATGCCAAGTATACCATCAAATTTCAATTTGACTGAACTGAGTTGATCGTTCGTTGTAGAATGATCTTAAGAGTTTTGTTCACAGCTTCCACCTGAGCATTTGCTTGGGGGTAGTAGGGTGACGAATGTTCCTGCCATAACCCAAGATTTGACGTTAACTTGGTCATCATCTAATTTTGAAAGTGACTTCCATGGTCAGTGACAATCTCCCTTGGGACGCCGAACCTTGCTATTATCTGGTTGAATAAAAAGAGACCTGCAGTCTCTCCATCATCTTTAAATGTTGGCATAGCTTCAACCCACTTTGTGAAGTAGTCTACGGCTACGATGATGTAACGATGCCCCCTTTCTAAAGGAGGGTTGCATGTAGTATAATTAATTACCCATTTGGTTAAGGGACCAACTGTGATGACAGGAAACATGGGATCGGGATGTGCCCTCATCTTCCAAGAGAAGATTTGGCACAGGTGGCACTTCTTGATCGATTCGATACAATCTTTGATAAGTGTTGGCCAAAAGTAACCTGCTCGTAGAATCTTTTGGTCTGTTTCCAACCCAGACAAATGATCGCCACAGGATCCGGTATGGAAATCGTTAAGCATGATAATGGCTTCTTCATGAGTGACACATCGGTGTAGGATGCATTCTACACCTCTCCGATACAATGTATCATCGAGTATGAGATAATTTTTATCCTGATGGCATATGTGTTGACGCTCATCATGGGAAGCAGAGGTGGGGAACTTCAAAGTCTAGAGATAGATAAGTATATATACGTACCAGGGATCCGAAGAGGTGATAAAAAACATATCTCCTCTGATAGGCAACTCTTCGGGCACAAGATCACCTGACTCAACCGGAAGTTCTGAAATAAGTTCTACGAAGACCAGTGAATTTTTGGATTTCGCTGAAACGAAATCTAAGTCAAAATCCCGGAGGACGACTATCCATCTACTGATCTTTCCTCCTATTACCCGTCGTGTCAACATGTACTGAAATGGATTCACGACAACAATGATGGTGGTCTTGCGAAATAGAACATAATGACGAAACAATTGAATAGCATGGATTTCTGCCAACACAAGTTTTTTGATATGAGAATAATTGAGTTCCGGTCCTACGAGGCCTCATCTCAGGTAATAGATGACATATTCTGAGAACAAGTCATCTTCCTGAACTAAGACCATGCCAATGGTTGACTCTGTTGCAGCCAGATATAATAAGAAATCCTTGTTATAGTTAGGTGGCTAGAGCAGAGGGGTAGTTGCGAGGGCATGTTTTAACACTGTGAAAGAGAATTGAGAAACATCATCCCAATAAAAAGGAACACCTTTCTTAAGTAAGTGCATAAATCCCTTGGTGATCTCGGCATAGTTAGTGATGAAGCGTCTTAAAAAATTCGCCTTGCCCTGTAGAATCTGAAGTTGAAGGATTGTGCGTGGGGGGGGAAACTGAATTATTGCCTTAACCTTGAGAGGATCAACCATGATCCCTGTTGTTAACACTATAAAACCTAACAAAAATCTTGATGTTACACAAAAACTACACTTGTTTGGATTCAAGCGAATCCAGAAGTAGCGACAATGCTCAAAGATAAGTCAGAGGTGTGTGGGATGATCCATTCTCTTGCGAGATCAAGATGCTAAATCATCTCAATAGGCCTCGACTATATTATTGAGGTCATGGAAAGAAAAATACATGGCCCGCTAAAAGGTGGCTCCAACATTTTTGAGACCAAAAGGCATCTTTCTATACGTGAATGTACCCCATGGACAGATGAATGTTGTTTTGTGCTAGTCTTTGGGTTTGATTTGTATTTGGTTATATCCCGATAAATCATCCATGAAAGAGAAGGAATCATAACCTACACATTCATCAATTATCTGGTCAATGAATGGTGTGGGAAAATTATCTTTGGGACAAGCCTTGTTCAAATCACGGAAGTCTGTACATACACGAATTGTGCCTTGTTTTTTATTGATCGACACGGGGTTTGACACCCATTGGGTCAAATGGATAAGATAGATAAAACCAACTTTTAGTAGTTTCTCAACCTCAACCTTAATGGTTGTTGCTTTCTTGGGGTTAACTGGATGAAGCTTCTACTGGACAGGCTTGGCATCTGGATAAGTTGTGATTTCATGTTCAACTATTTTTGGATCGATACCTGGCATTTCCTTGTAAGACCAGGAAAAAACGTCGTGAAATTATTTTAAAAGATCTATGTAGATTTGAATCTCTCCGGGGGAGCAGTCAGCTCTGATGAAAACATTCTCCATGACACCAGTGTTTCAGGAGATATTGATCGGTAAGGTTTCAGTGATAGTTTCCATATTACCCTCATCATAAACCTCGTGTGTAGCTAAGGGATTAATAGGACAAGACCTATCTCCCGTCATAGTCAAGGTGAATTCTCTGGCTTCGATTATGATTAACTCTAGGAGGACGTATGATCTGTGATGAAGATATTCCCAAGGTTTGTCCAGACTAGTCATTGCTTCAATTAAAGCCTCATCAGAGGGAAAGACTAAGTCTAATGAATCAGTATCAGTGAGAGAACCTTGAGCCCAAATAGGCTCTAGAAGTGGATTGAACTCTTGTGCAGGAGTTGGATCAGTGTTGGCTGAATCATGCTGGACTAAAGAGTACGCAACTTCAGCTATGGAAAAGGGAATGGACATGCCTAGGTGTCATGTCCCATCCATAGTGGTCGATAGGGAAGGAAGTATCCATGGATCATTGAAGTAAGTCATGCGGAACGATGAAAATTGAAAAATATCAACCTTATGGTGATTGGATATAAACTTGATATTGCCTTGAGGGGGTGGGTAATTGAAGGTACCCATCAAATATGGGCACAAACCAACCCCTACGTTGACCATGCCTGGTTGAGGATTATCAATCATCAGGACCCTGGATGCCCCCAATGAAGGGTCGGGTCTAGAGAAACACAATTGATCGATGGTCATAATCCAACCCTCGTGTGGAAACAACAAGACCCGAAAAACTGTAGCAACCACAACTTGCATGGCATAAGTCAAACTCCTTCCTAACAAGAGGTTATAGTCGATGGGTGCATCGACTAATTCTACCTCGACACACACTGTATTCCCTCCTAACTACACATGGAAAGAGGGAATGATACCATGTGGTCGGAACGAACGATCGTCGAAAGCAGTGAGGAGAGTAGGTGACGAAGACAAAACGGGCTGGCTAATGGCCTTCCAACATGCCAATGACATAACGCATGTCGAAGCACCCTCATCAACCACCATGTGGAAGATATTCCAAGTAAAAGTTTTCATGGGATAAGCCACTATTATTTGAAATGCTACGTGGTAAAGTAGACGAGGTTTTAAGTCGATTGTATCTAGCATGATTGTACTCGAATTACAAGTCTCGGTAGATCCTAAAGCGGTTAACAAGGATCTCCTCTGGCAAGGGAAGATTTGGAGGACCTCCAAAGTAGACATCGCACAAGGGGTTTGTGATAAATATTCTGCCACAGAATAGTTCTGGATGACCCTTACATTTGGATTGTGAGAATATTTTTTGAATGTGCCTTTGGGGATGAGTGTCATTGTTTCACCCAACGTCTTCTCAATATGTAGAGAAAGAGATGGGAGTTTGCCTTCTTTTCCCTTCTTAGAAGTGCTTGGTTTACTATAGTCTTGCACTCTAGTTGATATAAAATAATCACCCTTCACCATATATACATTCACGGATGCGGGGTTGTTCGAAGACGGAGAGGGTCCTTGGATGCCCCCTTCCATGCTTGCAGAGGCTTGGGTTAGATTTTGCCCATGTTGAAATGGATTGGTTAACATAGCAAGCTATTGCTACGTCACAAACTTTTGGGTTTCTACAAGTCAAGGACATAGATGGATCGGGTGGTCTTCCATGCACAAGTTGCATGGATACCTCACCTTTCGTTTCTCAGTGTTTTCCCCGCCAGCATTATCGGTAGGTTTTTTATCCCCCTTACCCTTCTTTCATTGTTTTTTTTTTCCTTCAGGCTGCTGGGTGGCCTTTGGATTATCGTATTTCATTGTGTGTACATCCGACATTTTGGTAGGGGGAGCAGCCAAATCTGTAGTTTGGTTGGCCGTTGTGTGTTGTATAGACAACTATTGCAACTGCTTCGTCAATTGCTCAACAGGATTTATTTGTGCTGAACCAACAATACCATTGGCATGTGTTCCAACTCTCTGTCTGGTTTTATCAACTATTGAGTGTGGCACATCTGGAAAGATCTCGTATAATAAACCAGACTGAGAATAGATTAGCTCAAGTTGTTGAGCTCTCATGATGGCGTCTTCTTCAGAAAATACTCCCGACATCGTGACGTATTTGGATAACTGTGGGACCAAAGAGTTAAGGAACCACTCGAGTAGGAATGCTGGTGGGAATGGTACCTTAATTAAACTCTTTCCGCGTCTCCATTCTTTGATGTGATCAGAGATATGGTCTACTTTTGTTTGTGAGAAATTGGTTAGCAATTCGGTGCCAACATCGTATCTCACAGGTAACTAGAAATGGTTTAGGAAAGCCATCGCCAGTTCATTGAAGGAAGAGTATCTTGAGCGATCAAGCTCAATGTACCATTTCACGACACTTCCAATGAGAGTACATTGAAACAATCACAACTGTACGGAGTCATATTTCAACGAGTTAGATGAGCACCAAAGATGGAAGGGTAGTCACATGATCTCCTGGATCTTCGTTAGGCTTGGCCTCGAACTTTGGGATGTCTGAAAGCAACTTCGTTGGCATAGGAGGCCAATGTGGATCATGAAAGATAGGGTCATTCAACAACCTTGTTAAGTCTGGCAAATGCAAGGTTGCCAGGAAGGGTAGTTTGGGTTGTTGGTGATAACCTAGGAAAAATAGGCCTGGAGTTTGACTGACACTAGGTTGCCAGGAAAAGTTTGGTTGTTGGCCTGGGTTCTGGTAAAAACCAAGGCCATGGATAGCGTATGGATTTTTCATGTGAGGAGAAATCATCGACTGATTTCCAAAATAGGACATAGATGGTTGGGCATGCATTACATTCGAAGGACTTTGGGAAGGGTTGCCCCATGTCGGTCTCGTGGGGATAGGCATAGTACTTTGTTCAGGGCTCCATTGATTATGAAAAGAATTACCCCAGATCAACATTCCTGATGAGGAAATGGATCCCTGCCAATAATTCCAAGGCCTTGATGTGGAAGAAGTTCCTAGGTGTGCCCCCTATGCAGGAATAGTACCCTGTATAGGAATAGGTTTCCCGAAACCAGGATTTCCCCCAGTTAGGAAAGAAGTGGACAAGAAGGCGTTGTTACCAAACACACCGAACAAAGAAAACGATGTCAAACCTATTGGCATATTATTTGAAGGTGGTCCTTGACTCCCTGCTCCAAATAAACTATGGTCTGTAGGCGGCCCGACGGAAGGCTAGTGAGTGCCACCGAGCGAAGGGGACGAAGGAGGGATATGACCTCCTCCGTAAGGGAAAGAGTTAAAGGGAGAAAAAGTGCCCCCCATGTGGCCTTGCATAGGATTGTTAGAACTCCCTTCCCCCAGACTTGAGGTCTGTGAAGTGAATTAGGAAAGTACAGGACTTGTACCTGAACTAGGCATCCCATATGAGAACAGAGGGCTTGTCGCACTTGGTTGGAAAGGGGTCGTGGCTACCGCCAGAGACGAGATCAGACCACTATGCGATGTAGAGGCAGTCGAGACCATGGTGTCTTGGACCGATGATGATGGGTTAGGATGTGGAAACTCTCTTGTGGTGACAACCGTAGTGGGAATTGAAGAATTCCCAGAAGGAGTAACAACAGTTGTTTCCATTGCTGCGTGCGACACTGTCTGGCACTTGTAAGGATGAAACGGTATGATGGTGGGTGTCGAAAGATCAGTGGTGGAGGTTTCAACTAGAAAAAAATATTTCACTCCAAGATCTAAAATGGTCGATTCCTCCGGATGTTGGTTGGGCACAATTTCTTGTGACCCGGTCGCTTCAAAAAACCCTTGTTGGTCTAGCTTTCGCCTTAGTGGTGGCAGGGATGTCTCTAGTGTAACCGGCGGTAGGCCAAGAATCCTTCATGACTGGTGAAGATAATGATCCTCCACTGTGTGAGAAGATCAAAGACACTCGAGGGTGTTCTAGTCGTTCAAAAACAACACACACTAAAAAAGTCCCTATAAGATAAGACATGCAAACACTAAATTAATTGGAAGAACAATTACAACAACCAACACTAGAGAAACTTACCGGTGCAAGTGCAACTCGAACAAAGAATCACCCTCCAGGTATACTCTACAAAGAGTGGCCTGATGTCTATCCTAGGTACCACGGTATACCCCCGCAGTCACCTGTGTATGTCCCTAAAAAAGATAGGCAACTAGGTTGCCAGCGCGCGAACAGTCAACAGGTAAGTACAGTCGAAAGTCAGGTAGACCACAATGAGCAGGGTATCGAGCCTGAAACCTGTCAAGCGTATCGAGAGAAAGTGGTCTGGAAGACAACTGAGGACCTCGAACAGATTTGAGACCCACGAAGCTCCGTGGAAAATGCAATCGACGAAATCCCAAGACAAGCCCTCTATATGTGTTCTCCACTATGATTGGTCCATCTTTGGAGGGGTTATCTCCACTATCTTTTAGCACGCGACCTTGTGTTTATCCCCTGTGTTAGAGGGGGCTCCCAGATAACTTTCACAATATTGGACTTGGACACTCCCTAACTCAGACTCCAATGTTTTATTTTAATGGCCTTGAAGAGTTTCCTCTCCAACCTAATCCAAGGCCCTAATCATGAACTAGTTGGTTAACACTACAAACATAAAAGTCTAATGAATTTTAGATTTAGCGTTAACTTTATGGCTTGTCTTATGTCAAAGGGTATGAAATTGAAACTAGTGATGTTTGAAAGACGAAAGTAAAAAAGAAACAAAAACCTTCACTTAACTCAAATTTTAAATAACTTTTCAAATTTTAAATTTTTTTCTAAGATATTTGAACAACAAAATCAAAGTAGGATTTCACTAACTATGAGCTACTTACGATCTAAGTAAACTACCAATAAATTATGAAAGAAAATACTTTTCCCTGGTTACTAATGCCAAACAACACTTTTCAATCAATCAAAGACATAAAAGATTGTTATTTTTTTTATTTGAATGCTCGTAAAGGAAAAAGGAAAAATATCAACAAGTCAAAACCAAGAAAAACTTCTGGCCTAAGAAAAGATCTCAAAGAATCTGTTTAAAAATCACGCACCAGTAACTTAAAAATGGACTCTCACACTTGTCTAAAAACCCTTCAAAAGAAAATTTTCATGAAAACTTCTAAATGAAAAAGAAAGATATGGCTGAGATCAAACCTAAGCTACTGATTTCTATGACAGAGACTCAAAAAACTTGAGAGGTATGACTCTTTTCAAGGGAAAGGATGACTGCCTCACCTTCAACAAAAACTATCCTCTACAAGCACACTACTGACAGTTCCACAGCAAGCGTGTGCACGTGAGCTGTGTAGAGTTAGAGGGTGTGTACACACATGTTGGCCTTATATAGGCTGCGTGTATCTTTGAAACTTTGAGAAAAATAAAAGACAACAATCTAAACCAAGTAGAGACCATTGATACTAAGAATCAGGATCTCTTGAAGGCTCAGACACTTTCTTTAACAACAAAAAGAAAAAAATGCAAGGAAAAAATCATAGAACAAAACAAAACAATCATAGAACAAAACAATCATAGACTGCAAACAAAAAATACTAGAAAGAGTTCCAGAAAACCCCTCAGAATGACTAATTCTGATATTTTCTGGAATCATACATGCTACTGTTACTTCTTCAGCTAGCATTCACACATGGGCTATAAGAATGTAGGGTGTGGGTACATGCGTGCATACCTTATATAGGCCACGTGTACCTCTGTGGGTCTCGGAAAAAAAATTACAGTCCAACAAAGAAACAGAGATGACTGGTGTTGGCGACGGAAGTCACTCCTGGATTGCTTGCAGGAGCAGAGCCCGATGCCCATCAGTTTAATGTCACGATTTGTTTTAAAGGGTGATCAGATGGAGGAAAACTCAGAAACGATATCGTATCAACTCAGAAACTAGGCCAGGCATGCGTGGACGAGTGAGGTCTTGATAAACTTCCAACAATGAGTCGTAGTAAAGGGTGAGTAGGGGGAAGACTTGCATTAGAAGGGTGCGAAGGTCTGTCACAAACATCTGGTTTATAACAGACTGGAGAAGAAAGCATCCAAATGAAAAATCCTTTTACATTCAAACACAGAGGACCAGAGGGCACAACAATATCATAACAAATCCTTTATCATAATAAGATTGTTCAATCCATGCGAATCCTTCGACTGTGGACTCCCTGGTATGAGATGGAACATAGATGGAAATAGGAAAACTATTGGTCATAAACCAAGAAATCTCAAACACAGAGGCATAACCCGGAAACCAGAATATTTGCTGAAACTTTACAGTCGGGAGCTTAGCTCTACCATCGATAGATACAAAAATGGCGAAAACGCCTACATATACTCAGAACAATCAATCAGCAGTGGAACCAAGACAATACATTGAAAGCTTTGCGTCTGCATGGCTTCTGACAGTCAACCTCTGAAGGGTCATGCAACTTAAGTCAGATGCAATCTAGTTCTTTGACAGTTCCAACAGCGAATCGACGTGCCTTTAATTCATGGCCATGGTTTCCCATTATGGCGGAGGTGATATCTAACCACCACCAACCGCTTCAATAACTACTTCACCGAGATCGAGGATAGCCCGGCCAACTTGGCACCTTCAGGACGTGGAGGACCTCACCCTCCGCCACCTGGAATAACCGACTGGCTCAAAGGATATGCGTGGAGGCCAACTCGGAGGGTGGGGCACGGGAATGGAGTGATGGGGCCGGAATTGTGAGGGCATGGAAGAAATGGCGAGGTGTGCGAAGGGTGACAGAGGATGGTACATGGTGAAATACCTCAGGAGGAAGGAGGGAAGATGAGAGATAAGAGCGAGACACATGGCAAGTGGCAAGCGAATGATGAGAAGGAGGGAGGACCATGTGGACCAAAGAGGGGAGGTGGATGGATGACACGCGGCAGCAGGAGAAAGGTGGAAAGGAGGATGTGATGATGAGAGAAGGGCCCATGCCAGTTAAACCCAGAGTGGCTGAGAAGGATGGGGATGTCCGAGCGCCGTTGATCCGGGCACTCTAATCTTAGCCATCAAAAGTTGCTTGCTTGATTCCGGACCCCCCCTTCCGCTTAAAGGTAGAAAGGCAGGGGGGGTCCGGAATGGTCTTCATCGTCGTTGATCCGGGCGCGCTAATATGGACCGTTGGAGAGTTGCGCTCGCGATTCTGGACCCCGCCCCCCCGCTTAAAGGTAGAAAGGAAGGGGGGTCCGGAATGGTCTTCATCGTCGTTGATCCAGACGCGCTAATCTGGACCGTTGGAGAGTTGTGCCCGCGATTCTGGACCCCCCCCCCCCTGCTTAAAGGTAGAAAGGCAAGGGGGGTTCGGAATTGCATGTGTGTCGTTGATTTGGGCACGCGAATGCATGCCTTCCATATCCGTTCACTGCTTACCACGGGCGCATTTACATTCAAAACTTAGGACAAGTGGTTTTAGCCCATTCTTTTACATTCTAACACTTTTACAAGAAATATCGCTAACATTTGGATCCATGGGGGATGGAGTCGTCCCTGTGATGCTCTAAGAACTCTTTTGCAGATTCATTGCTTTTGTTGTTGGGCTATGGATTCATTTATTAGTCCGAAAAACAAAAACAGAAACAATATTTACAAAACAAAACAAAAGAGCCAACTACGGCTCACAGAAAACACTTTTTTAAGAAATGCCCATTAACTGGGCTGCTAAAAACTTCTTTTCCTTCCAGATCCTGCAACCTGTAAGTGTTTTTTGAAAATACTTCAAGGATCTTGAAAGGCCCGAACCAGAGGGAATCAAATTTACTGTGTTTTCCATTTTCCTTTCTGGGTGCATCCCATTTGAGCACCAGGTCACCCTGTTTGAATTCTTTCTTTCTGTTCTTCCTGTCAAAGTCCTACTTGATTTTCTGTTGATGATTGTAAGCTATGTCCAAGACCTGCTCTCTGATCTGCTGCACTTCCACCATCTGGTGAATTCTTCTGAGCACATGGTTAGGTTCCCCCTCAAAGTCCTGGAGGAGATTTTCCATAGGTAAGGCGAGCTGAGTGGGGAACACAGCCTCTATTCCATAAACCAGTTGGAAAGGTGAGATGCCCAGTGATTTCTTTGTAGTTACCTGATCAGCCCAAAGAGAAAATTTGAGCTTTGAGTCCCAGGCCCTTTTATTGTTCTCCAGTAGCTTTTTGATAAGCTTTATTAGGCTTTTATTGGAGGACTCTACCAGTCTGTTTCCTTGAGGATAGTAGGGAGTGGAGTGAATTAGTGAAATCTGGAACTGTTCGCAGAATTTGACCAGAGGCTCAGACCTGAAAGAGGAGGCATTGTCGGTGACAATCCTGCTTGGGAAACCAAATATGACTATGATGTCCTCCAAGAGGCTGATGATAACTTTGTGAGAAGTACTCCTGGTAGGGACAACCTCTATCCACTTGGTGAAATAATCGGTTGCAGTGAGGATCCATCTGTGCTGGCCACTTGAGGGAGGATGAATCTCTCCAATGAAATCCAATCCCCATTGCTGAAAGGGTGCTGAAACTACTACAGGATTCAATGGTAGAGATGTGAGTTGTTTCTTACCTGAGAACTTCTGGCATTTGATGCAAGCCCTGAATTCCCTGCAGACATCAGGAAATAAGGTGGGCCAGTAATACCCAGCTCGGAGGATATTGTGAGCTGTGGTCTTCCAGAAATAATGGCCGCCACAGAGACCACTATGGAAATCGGTCGTGACCTTCTGGGCTTACTGCGGGTTCAGACACCTCAGTAATACTCCCAGAGGATCCTTCCGGTACAAGGCTTGGTAAATAAGGCAATATCTGACTGCTTTGAGTTTTAAATCCCTAGCCTTACTCTTTCCCAATCCATCAGGGGGCTTCAGTTCTTTCAGAAAGTACAAGGTGTCCTTGTACCAGGGACATGCTGCTAATGGTATGATGGTCTGAGAATCCTTGTTGGACGAATTAGCTTGTTCGTTGATGCAGTTAATTCCCAAGGCCTTACAGTTGGATTCAGCCAGCAGCTTGGCCAAACCTTGCCCCTTTATCAGCTTAGTGGGCTTAATCTCCAGATCAAATTCTAGGATCTTGGAAATCCATTTACCTCTTCTTCCGTCTATGTCAAGCTGTATAAGAATGTCCTTCACAGAGGTTGAAGGGACATATGCAGTGATATTTGAATGAAAGACATAGACTCTGAAATCTTTGAGAGCTTTCACCAAGGCATAGGCCTGCTTTTCCATGATCTCGTATTGAAGTTATGCATCTCTCAGCGCCTTGCTAAAGAAAGCAATAGGCTGTTCTTTCCCTTCATCACTTTTCTGCAACAAAACTGCCGCGACTGTATCACAGGAAGAAAAAGAAAATATCAAAAAGTCTTTGGAATAATCGGGACTGATTAGCACAGGTGCTTCAGTCAACGCCTTCTTTATTTGGACAAAAGACTCTCTGGGTTCAGAAGTCCACTTTATTTCATGGCCCTTCCTGAGCATGGCCGTAATATGTTTCACCAACTCAGCAAAATTTGAAACGAACCTCCTCAGGAAATTAATCCTCCCCAAAAATGCCTGAACCTCTTTCTTAGATCTGGGAAGTGACAGGGCCTGAATTGCTTCTACCCTATTAGGATCAATTCTCACCCCTTCTGCTGATACTATATGGCCTAATAGTTTTCCCTCCTGCATAGAAAACAATGATTTTTTGGGGTTTAAAGATAGGCCATATCTCCGACACTTCAGGAAAACTCTTTTTAAGTGGCAACAATGTTCTTTATCAGTCTTGGAAAAGACTGTGATGTCGTCTAGATAAATCACCATGAACTTATCTTTTTCTCCGATGAAGGCTATGTCCATGGCTCGCTGAAATGTTTCTCCTGCATTCATCAGCCCGAAAGGCATTTTGGCATACATGAATGTGCCCCAAGGGGTGGTGAAGGTTGTTTTTTCCCTGTCCTCAGGCATGACTGATATCTGATTGTAGCCAGAGAAACCTTCAATCATGGATATTCTGGAAGCACCGGTGACCTTCTGTAATATGTGCTCCATGTTGGGTAGGGGGTAATTATCTTTCCTTGAGCTTCTGTTCAGGTTTATGAAATCAACACAGAGTCTGATTTCACCACTTTTCTTTCTTACTGGGACCAAATTGGCCACCCAGCCAGAATATCTCAAGGGGACAATGATCTGGGCATCCATCATCTTTTTCACTTCCCTCTCCATGACAGGTAACAACATGGGATTTATCTATCTCAGCTTCTGCTTGAATGGCTTGGCCTCTTCTTTCAGTGGGATCTTGTGCTCAATGAATGATGTGTCATACATCTTGAGATATCCATAGGTCCATGCAAACACATCAGCAAACTCTCTCAGCAACTTAGTATATTCGACCCTCTGCTCCTCAGTCAAACTCCTTGACAGCCTGACCCATTTAGGCTCCTCAGGTGTGCCTATGTTGCACTCAGCTGTATCAGCATCATCACTTGATATTCTTCCCCTTACTGCCACATTATTTCTATCGAACAATCTTTCTGATGGGATCAGACCTCTTGGTATGTGATTGCTCGGTAGTTGAATAATCTGGTGGTCAGCCATTTCATTCAAAAACTCCTCAGGGTGGTAGTCACCTTCCACGTCAGGATCTTCATCTATGTGTGATGCAGAAAAGTCATCAATGGATTGGAGGAATTTCTCGATCTTCGAGTCATCTTCAAATACCTTCCAATGTTTGACATTGTCTGGTACAGAGGGTCTGTATCTTATTTCTACATCGGACCCGGCAGTGGGCAGTGCAGGAACTTCAAGCAGACTAGATGAGAAAGCTAGGAAATCAGCTGGATCATTTTCTTCCCTTGGAATGAAAGAGATGTTGAAAGCCAAGAAGAAGCTATCGATCAGATCCCATACCTTGTTCATGTAATTCTTGAGTCGAGGATGCTTGGCCTGATAAATGCTTTTGACCTGCTGGACAATCAGTTCTGCATCTCCAAACACAACCATCTCCCTTATTCCCATCTCCTTCGCAGCTCTTAATCCCAGAACCAGGGCTTCATACTCTGCCACATTATTGGTGACTTCAAATTCCAGCTTGTAAGACAAGGATATGGTCTCATGGGAGGGGGATATGAATACCACCTCGGAACCTGCACCCCTACTGGAGGAAGCTCCATCAAAGAACATATTCCAAACAGAGGTGGTTGGAGGGGGTGTCTCCTGATTAAGAATGGGATTCTTTCTGATCTGTAAAGGAGCCTCAGGGGTGTGGGTAAGATGTAGTAAACTGGAGCCTAAATCAGTGTCCAAAGCATAGATGGGATGATTGGTAGGGTTGGCTTCATCGTTGATTATGTAGGCCAGTTGGGCTTCTATGTACATTCTCCTATGTTCCCCTCCAAATACTGGAATGGTGGCATATGTGAGGTCCATTTGTAATGTCCCTCCAAGTCTTTTGATCCAAGACCTTGACAACAGCATGCCGAACTTGGGGGGAACGTCAGCCACCACAATATCCATGACCATACTCTTCATGGGTAGCTGAAACAAAGAGACTACCAGGTCCTTGATGACTCCCAAACATTGCACCTTCCTAGAGTCAAAAGAATAGAGGTCATGATAGGCTCGGGTGACTTCTAGTCCCAACTCTTCCATAACAGTTTTGGGCATGAGGTTGTGGGAGGCCCCTGAATCCATAAGACAATTATGAAGCACTTTTTCATGTATATTCAGGGATGTGTAGAAGGGAGGGATGAATCATCTTTGTCTTCTACCATGGGACCTAGGACAACTGCAGGCCTTTCATCCTGGAGGTTTATGGAGTCTGTGAGAGTGTATGAGGCTTCGGACTTCAACAGCTTAGAGAAATGTTTTTTGAATTCCCCATGTTTAATTAACTCAGTGAGTGGCACAGGAATTCTGATCTTTTGAATCTCATGTTCGAAATTGAAAGAAGACATGGGCTTTGGGATTTCTCTAATTTCAAGAACATGATTATGGGCAACGGGAGAAAGAGGTTGAGATTTCTTACCTCTTTGAGTGTCTGTTACTTCATTAGCAGGTCTCTCTGTCCTAGTGGATGGCTCAGGAACATCAGGTGTTGCTATCCTTTTGTCGGACCTCAGGTTATATCTGCCTCGGCCACCACTAGCTTTGTCTCCCTTGCTCAATTCATTTAGCTAACTGTTCATGAGAGACTCCTCGTACGCTGACTGAGTCAGATGAGGGAAAGGAGGAGTGACTTCTAAGCTGTGGATTTTAGGCTCAGGCTCGTCTTTTTCCCTTTCTTCTTCATCGGCCACAAAATTGTTCTGGAAGGGAGCCTGAATCCTTTGGTCGTCCCTGTCTCTCTCCTTCTCTCTGTGCATAGTTGGAGGAGTAAAATTACTTGGCCTTCTGAAACCTCCTCTGTTCTCGGTGGTTTGAGGGCCCTTGTTCATTTTTTTCCTTTCCACCTTTAATCTCTCCATCTCTTCTTTCAGAAAGTTCACCACCTGGGTCAGCTCATTCGCTTGAGGGTGGGGCAGTGATGGTCCAGAAGTTGAGGCTTCTGATTTTCCCTTTCTTCTGTCTACGTCGGCCTGGTTCCTCAGTCTGTCAGCTGCTAGTAGGTTGGATTCCACTTCTATAGCTGCATCCTGCATCTGAGCTAAAGAGTTGGCTCTTCTTTCTCTTAATAAAAGACATAAATCATGGTCAAATGCACCAGCATAGGAAATCTGAGCAGATGCTTCAGAGGGCTTTACCTCTGCAGGAATCTTGTTATACATCTTATTGAATCTTTTGGAGAAGTCGGAGACTGACTCTCCTTCCTGCTTCTTCAGAGACCCAAACTCAGTCATGTAATATATGTAATATTTTCTATCTCCCCACTGCCTCAGGAAAACAGTATCCAGAGCCTCGATTCCAGCAATAGATCTAGGGGCGAGTTCCCTAAACCATTTTCTAACTTCACCATCCAAGCTCTGAACAAAGACTCTCATCCAGATGTCTTCATTTTCAATGTTCAAATTGTCTGCATAACTGTAGAAATCATCCAGGTGCTCTTCTGCAGTTATGTCTCCTTCCCTGGTGAACTTGGGCATGTACTTCAAGTAGTCTCTAGTAGGGAGAGGATTCATAGGATGAGGTAGGATTAAAGGAGCATATCTAGCAGTGACTATGGCATCCATTCTGGTCGGAGGGGGATTAGCACTAGCCATAGGGATATTAGGTGGAGGAGAGCTAGGAGGAGAAGGAGTGTGACCGGGAGATGTCAGGAAAAAGGCTCTCACAGGAGACGAGGGGGAAAACAGAGAGAAGTCTAATGGGCCAAAATGCGCAGCTGCTTCTC
Source organism: Picea engelmannii (assembly GCA_009831015.1). NCBI lineage: Eukaryota > Viridiplantae > Streptophyta > Pinopsida > Pinales > Pinaceae > Picea > Picea engelmannii. Next base: position 260,811 of record ML783287.1, read on the forward strand.
TCTATGCAACAATAGTAATAAACAGAGAGGTAGTGAAAGATTCTGAGAAATGTTGATGTGGAGGCACAGCTTCCGGGAAAGGGGGAGTGACAAGGATTTCTCCCTCTGACACTAGACTAGGAGGAGAAAACTCAGCAGGAACACTCCCGAAATTCAGAACACGGGAAACCTCAGAGGGAGGTTGACTTGGAAGCTAAGAGGAAGGAAGTGGAGTTTTTACAGAAGGAGGTGGGGAAATACCTTTTTCGGCAATGGAAACTTCTTTCAAAGAGATCTTTCCCTTTCTGTGCGCTGCTTCCGAGTCAGCTTCAGGTGTCGCCAAAGGCAGGTGTGGATGAGACTGCGTGTGCCTGCTCCTCGAAGCCACAGTTGATAGAGCAGGTTCTCCCCAGTGGAGTTGTCACAATGGAGTCGCCAGGTGCACAGTAGCAATCTTCAAGTTCTGATATCTGATGCACCTTTAGAATCAATTGATCTTTGTCCTTCAAATCCGGGGAAAATATTCAACATCGTCCCCGACAACGGCGCCAGAAATGTTGGTGACAAAAGTCACTCCTGGATTGCTTGCAGGAGCAGAGCCCGACGCCCATCAGTTTAATGTCACGATTTGTTTTAAAGGGTGATCAGATGGAGGAAAACTCAGAAATGATATCGTATCAACTCAGAAACTAGGCCAGGCATGCATGGACGAGTGAGGTCTTGATAAAATTCCAACAGTGAGTCATAGTAAAGGGTGAGTAGGGGGAAGATTTGCATTAAAAGGGTGTGAAGGTCTGTCACAAACATCTGGTTTATAACAGATTGGAGAAGAAAGCATCCAAATGCAAAATCCTTTTACATTCAAACACAGAGGACCAGAGGGCACAACAATATCATAACAAATCCTTTATCATAATAAGATTGTTCAATCCACGCGAATCCTTCGACTGTGGACTCCCTGGTATGAGATGGAACATAGATGGAAACAGGAAAACTGTTGGTCATAAACCAAGAAATCTCAAACACAGAGGCATAACCCGAAAACCAGAATATTTGCTGAAACTTTACAATCGGGAGCTTATCTCTACCATCGATAGATACAAAAATGGCGAAAACGCCTACATATACTTAGAACAATCAATCAACAGCGGAACCAGGACAACACATTGAAATCTTTGCTTCTGCATGGCTTCTGATAGTCAACCTCTGAAGGGTCGTGCAACTTAAGTCAGACGCAATCTAGTTCTTTGACAGTTCCAACGGAGAATCGACATGCCTTTAATTCATGGCCGTGCTTTCCCATTATGGCGGAGGTGATATCTAACCACCACCAACCGCTTCAATAACTACTTCACCGAGATCGAGGATAGCCTGGCCAACTCGGCACCTTCAGGACGTGGAGGACCTCACCCGCCGCCACCTGGAATAACCGACTGGCTCAAAGGAGATGCGTGGAGGCCAACTCGGAGGGTGGGGCACGGGAATGGAGTGATGGGGCCGGAATTGTGAGGGCGTGGAAGAAGTGGCAAGGTGTGCGAAGGGTGACAGAGGATGGTACATGGCGAAATACCTCAGGAGGAAGGAGGGAAGACGAGAGATAAGAGTGGGACACATGGCAAGCGGCAAGCGGATGATGAGAAGGAGGGAGGACCATGTGGACCAAAGAGGGGAGGTGGATGGATGACACGCGACAGTAGGAGAAAGGTGGAAAGGAGGATGTGATGATGAGAGAAGGGCCCATGCCAGTTAAACCCAGAGTGGCTGAGAAGGATGGGGCTGTCCGAGCGTCGTTGATCCGGGTGCTGTAATCTTAGTTGTCGAAAGTTGCTTGCTTGATTCCGGACCCCCCCCCTCCGCTTAAAGGTAGAAAGTCAGGGGGGGTCCAGAATGGTCTTCATCGCCGTTGATCCGGGCGCACTAATCTGGACCGTTGGAGAGTTGCGCCCACGATTCCGGACCCCCCCCCCCCGGTTAAAGGTAGAAAGGCAGGGGGGGTCCGGAATGGTCTTCATCGTCGTTGATCCAGGCACACTAATCTGGACCGTTGGAGAGTTGCGCCCGCGATTCCAGACCCCCCCCCGCTTAAAGGTAGAAAGGCAAGGGGGGTCCGGAATTGCATGTGTGCCGTTGATTTGGACGCGCAGATGCACGCCGTCCAGATCTGTTCACTGCTTACCACGGGCGCATTTACATTCAAAACATAGGACAAGTGGGTTTTAACCCATTCTTTTACATTCTAACCCTTTTACAAGAAATATCGCTAACAAATGGTATGGAAGAACAGAATATCTGTTAGCTCAGACTTTGTAGAAACTTCAAAAATAGGAAATAAAACAAGTTTTTGTTTTTAAAAAATACCCAAAAATATTCCTAGGAACCCTAGAGACTTCCCCAGTATGGTCACCAATTTTTTTGTGGTGGGAAATCCTCCTACGGACTAGCATTTCGGGTTATATTATGCATGCATATGAGACCGAAAGAATCCTACTTTCTACCATCGTCCCAGACCTAATCCCCATTTCTTTTAAGCAAATACATGGTTAGACAAACATACCTTTTTTTGGGCATTCGATGTCGATCCTTTTCATGCTTGATCACTTGTTAGCAGCTCTCCTCCCAAGGATGACCTGCATACAAAACAAGAAACAAACTATACATGCATTTTACCTACAGATTAATGAATTAGAGATTCAAACATATATTCAATAAACTATGAAGAACTCATATAGTGGGACGGGAAAAACATTTCTTTATTAATTTTAATGAATCAACTTACAATGTCAAGACTGGCCACCGCTCCGCGAACCTGATCCTGGGCTCCTCTTTAACTGTCCTCCAACTTATTTGCTCTGTATCTCTTCTTGCACAAGGATGGATAAAGGGTTGGGACAATGGGAATGTGTAATTGGGTAGATTTTCTTTACTATTATTCTCCCTTTCCAAATGGGACCCCTAACCCTTCTTTTATAGGCTAGAAGAAGCTAGGTATTTGGATGAACCCTCAGCCATGCATGGCTAGAATGTTTAGTTAACTTACCCAAAGCTGTGTGTTATGTCGGCATCTTTCCTTTTTTCCTGCTTTTGTAGGTACATGCAGGTTGTTTTGGGTCAGCTAGCGTGTACACGTGTGCAGTAATGGAGTAGGGCATGTGGGCCCTTATAAAAGAGGTTTTTAAGAAGAGTTGTTCAATAGTTCTTTGGAAAAAAGGGAATCTGAGATGGCCTGATGCCAGGTAAGCATGTCTAGTGAAAATTATGGTTATAACAAGGGGTAAGAGTTAGCATTGATGGAGTGTGAAGCATGGCCGATTTCAATGTAATTGAGATAGTAGATGGAAGAACCCCTTACCCAACACTACTTGGACTTGATTGGTCCTTTGAAAACTAGAATATCATTGAACTGAAGAAGAGACATATGATATTTTAAGTAGAAAACTTGAAGGTTGTTTCACGATTGGATCCTACTAAAGGAATAAGACATGTAGAACCAGTGAAGGGAAAATAAATTGACAATATGTATAACATGACTACACATATGGATGATTATGTGAACCCTACAACCAATGGTGTACTTATAAGTAGAAGTTTTAGTTCATGCACATCATATTCGGAAGAAGCTTTGGAGAATTGGTAGTAGAGATCGCACAAAGTGTCTACAAGGAAATGTGCTCAAATTACCCCCGCGTTGTGATGGATTGGAACCAAGGTATGTGATCGTCCAAGGTATGACAGACTAACTGATGTAGCTTATTTTATAAGAGAATTTGAATTACAAATATCAGATCATCAGAAATTATTAGCATTATATGTATCACTAAAAGTGACCCCAACAAGATGGTGGGATATGCATAAGGATGGAATAAGAGATTGGAAACAATGTAAAATATTATTACATGTCAGGTTCAGAAAAAATAATGAGGATACTATGCAGAAGTATATAGGATTGAGTTGGTTCATGGAGCATTTTACATAGTGTATTGCGGCATTGAAAAAAGTTCCTAGGAAATAATGGACACATTTGTTTGTACACACCTTGGACACAATCCCAAAGAATTGGTGCTTGGAACTTGGAGTGCATAGAGAAACTACATATTGGAAATAATTAATGTAGAATTTCAAGGTAACTTTTAGTTTTGAATATGATTCTCCTTTAATTGAATCAGCATTGCAGGTCATTAAGAACAATATTTTTTCACCAGAAGAGTTGATAGAACTAGTACATGTATGTAGAGTGTGTAGATATTCTAGGATAGTTGAAGAATTTTTGCGCTATTATAATGTTGATGAAGAAGAAAAGGAGGAGGATGAAGATCCCAGAAATGTGAAAATACTAGAAACTGAAGGAGAACGCACAATAAAAGGACCACAACTTGAATCGTTCATATATGCAAAGCGATTGAGGATGTGAAAGGTAAATATTGATACATAATATAAGCTTAAATTTGCAAACATATAAGACTATTGGAATGACGAGACTGTTGAAAATATAGTGGACTTACTGCATGATGTCAAGATCTATTTCCAATTACTTTTTCAGATATGAAAGGGATCATTGGGGAGTTAGGATAAATGAATATGCCCTTGAAGTTATATTCTAAGCCAGTGAAGTAGAGGCCATACAAACTGAACCCGGTGTATAAGTAGAAGGTAAAATTGGAGATAGAAAGAATGTTAGAAGATGGAATTATTGAACCTCTCATAGAATTAGAGTGGATTAGTCCAATGGTGGTTCAGGATAATAATATAGGAGGGATGTGAATTTGTGTAGATTAAAGGAAATTAAATGATGCCTATTTACATGATCCATTTTCGACACTATTTATAGATGAAGTGTTGGAGAATGTAGGAGGTCAGGAAACATATTCATTCATGGATGAATTTTTAGAGTATCATCAAATCAAGATTACACAGGAAGATATATATAAGACTACAGTTGCGATAGAATGGGGGTGTTACCAATACATAGTGATTCCTTTTGGATTGAAGAATGCACCAACAGTATTCTCTAGAGTGGTTGTAGTAGAATTTAAAGAGTTCATCCATAAGTTCTTAGAAGTATACTTAGATGATTGGACGATGTTTGTCCTGTTGAAAGATCATATTGAGATTTTGTACTTTATGTTGGATAGGTGTAGGAAGTTTTAGATATATCTGAATTTAAAGAATTTCATTTTCTATGCATTGTTTGGTATCTCAATGGGACATGCAATGTATAAGAGAGGATTGTTGGTAGATCCCATGAAGATTGTTGTGATTGTTGATTTACCACTTCCAAATTTAGTGCGATAGTTACGAGTAATATTGGGGCATAGAGGGTACTATAGGAATTTCATTAAAGGATATGTGTATATTACAACCCCTATGGAAATATTTTTAAAGAAGGAGAATGTGTTTCAATGGAGTGATGAATTCTAGTTAGGTTTAGACACTTTGAAGCCGAAATTAGTTATCACACCAATTTTGATATTTCCAGATTGGAAGAAGGAGTTTCATGTTCATGTGGATGTGTCATCTATAGCTTTAGGAACAGTGTTAGCTCAACTTGGAGAAGGAGATATAGATCATCTCGCTGCATTTGCAAGAAGGAAGTTGTCAAAAAGAAAAGAAAAAACTATACTATGATAGAACGTGAAGGATTAACAATGGTGTATGCATTGTAGAAATTCAGACATTACTTGCTAGATTCACACTTTAAGTTGTATAAAAACCATTTCATGCTAAGATATTTGTTCAATAAGACAATGTTTGGGGAGATAATATTCCGATGGATATTATTTCTTCAGGAATATGACTTTGAGGTAATTATGAAACCAAGGAAATTTAATTTAGGACCGGATCGCTTATCGCGCATACTATCAGGAGAAGACACAAGAAACATGGATGAAAACTTACCAGATGTGAACTTATTTTCAATACAAATGGTTGATGACTATTTTACAAACACAGTTTAGTTATTGAGCATAGGAGTAACCCCACTCGAGTTTACAATTATGGAGAATAAGCAATTAGTAGTAAAGGTTGCAGACTATCAACTTATAGTAGAAAATTTGTATAAGTTAGGTGTAGATGGTATTCTACGATGATGTGTATTAGAACATGAAAGACATATGGTATTTTTAGAGGTACATGAATGGGTTGCATGAGGTCATTACATAGAAAAATAAACAACTTTGAATATTTTTTGCATAGGATTATGGTGGCCCACCCTTCATAAGGATTCCAATGAATTTTGCAAGACTTGTGATGTTTTCCAAAGAATTGGGAAGCCTTCCAAGAGATATGAAATGTCGTTAGTACCACAAGTGACATTAGAAGATTTTGAAAAATGGGAAGTGGAATTTGTTGGGATGATAAATCCTCCAACGAAGAGATCAGGAGCCAGATACATCATTACTACATCATATTACTTGACCAAATGGATCGAAGTAGAACCAGTAAGAGATTACAACATAGAGACAGTTGCAAGAGTTTTGTTTGAAAACATGGTGACAAGGTTTGGATGCCCAAGAACACTTATGAGCGGTCAGGTAACTCATTTTCTGAATATGATGAGTGTGACATTGACACACTCTTCTTCTCTCGACATCCTCAGCCAATCCATTCATCATTCCTTCTATACATCCCTCTTTATGCTCAGACCATCCCTTGGTCAACCCCTAGTCACCCTATATGTGCAAAAGTGCTTAGCAATTAGATTCCATTTTCACGACTCCCTTTTTGCACAACAACATATTAATACAAGTAGATAATGACTTCAAGTATCTTCCACATGGCCCTTTAAATAATTCCCTTTCAGCAACGCTATACGACTGAGTACAATATATGAAAAATTCAGTAATGTAACCTCCCAACACACTTTCCAGCTAGTAATCTACTACGCATGATACCTGATTTCTTATAGAATTAACTTAGGAGTCCAATTTTTCAGAACAATAGTATGAAATATTCTCTCTGGATTCACTCTGCTAAAATATTCTAAAAGTTAGCAAAGGAAATTTCATGCAAATATCTAAACAAATGCCTTTGTAGCCATTTTTGTATGTTGATCCATGGATTCTTTTTCTGATCTAAAAAAAATTAGATCTCCTTCATGTTGAACCATTGTCTAAAATCCTCCTTAGTAGGTATCCACATTCCTCTCAGTAGTAGATCCTGGTCTTGACAATGGAACCACTTGTTGGCACACAATGGGTAGACCCAGGGTTTGATATTAATTCACCAAAAAATCCCAAGATACTGTCCCTTTCGGCATCACCTGCAAGCAAGTGAAGTCTCACTTGAGGTACCTATGGGGACTGTAGGAACCAGGCTTCTAAATTCATGAACGGAATGGGGACCGTTCTAACATTCATTCATACCTAACATTCATTCAACATGAAATATACCATGTGTGTGAAATCATAAAAAAATAATAACCTATGACAGATTCATGTTACTTAACCATTCAATATATGAAGGGAACCATCCGATACATATTCATATTAACCATCCATGCATTACATGTGTGCCATAAAAAAACAAAAAATAAACACATCACAACATACATCATGACACATAGATTTAATGTGGGTCACCCCAACTGGGGTAAGTCCACAATGATTGACTTCTTATGTTATTCATTTATATCCATTCCTTACAATAGGTGTGCACTATGCTCATGAAAGATACATCAGTTCTATCGAAAATTCCCTATTCATTTGTGCATACAAAGCACACTTAGCTCCTTTTCTCATCTGTCACTTTTCTCTCATCTTTGAATCCAAAACTAGTTATGTACTTGATCAACTCACTATAACTCACAAATTAATGCTCTCCTCATAGATCATCCCTATTATAGCCCTAAAATTCCCTACTCATGCATACATGGCATTGGCCCTCTTACATACATAGTTTACCAAATCACTACTGAGGAGCTCTACTTAAAAAATGAATTTTTAGAGAATGTACGTGCCTTGCACCACTGCATCCCACGTACATATTATTTCTTCGTTCTATACATCTCATGTACATACTCTTGCTACACAATACATAGCCCACATATACCTCGAAAAGTTGCAAAAATTAAAAATGTGTAAGGAATTCGATGGAATTCACGAGCTATTAGAGTTTTCCGAACCAATTCACCTGCTATAGCCCATCTCCCAACCAAGTAACCATCCTTTTGTCATATAAAATGAGGTTTTGGGGTTTCATTTCACAACCAAGCATAATAACGGTGAAACTATGCCCAATTTCACTCCCCTTCCTTGCCCAAGCATTTTCTACCTTTTGTGAGTTACTGCCTCAACAGTCCCTCTTCAACCCCTTTTCTCCCATTCAATCCATTCCCTTCCCTTGAGGTGATTAGTTTATTGAGAGAAGAGGCCTATTCAAGGTGCACTTGGAGCATTGTAAAGAGGATCCTGGACCAGGTTCACAGAATGGTGATCGACAAGGATTGTAAGTTTCAGTATTTGTTTGATGAATAAAAGAACATCTTTTCTGTGTCCCAAATGGTGATGTTTTGTGTATTTTCTTTGATTTATACATAGCATTTGATATCTAACCCTAATTCATGAATTAAAATAACATGCTTGTAGCCCCTGTTTTCCTAGTCTTGGATGCAAGTCGGATTTTGGAGGAGACTTGCAGTCTTTGGAGCTTCAAAGCTTGAGGAGATCATCACCAGACATTGGGTAAAAGGTACAATTACCGATCTTCTCTTATACTGCTTTTTGTTCATTTATTTTGGTATGTTTGGAGTAGTGTAGAAACTAGGTTGAATTTTAGAAATTCATTTGCTTTGTCTATATTCTAAACCCTAGTATAGTTATAGGGGGATTTTCCCGCTAGTAGAATTGGCGACCATACTGGGGACAACTCTCTAGGGTTTTTAGGGAGGTTTTGGATTGTTGATTGGTTTTTTTTTTTTCCTTTCAATTTTTAGTCACGTTTACTGAGTCTGTTAAGGGTTTCTGGTCACCTGGAAGGTGCATACCATCTTTCCCTGCCCTGTAAGTCTTCCTTGTATTTTTATTTTTGAAAAGACTAAGAGGTGTACATGCCGTATTTTGGGTCAGCCCATGTACATACACACTATGAAAAATAGATAGCCTGCGTACATACACAAAATGCTTATGCAACAACCCGCGTCTCTGTTTCATGAAAGTATTTTTTAATAAAGAGAGAGTTTGTCTCTTTCCTGATAGAATTTCAGGCTTCTTGGGACTTTCTTGAATCAGTCAGAGTCTCTGTTTGTGGCCATAGCTTGGGTTGAAGTTTTGGTTTACTTGTTCCTTAGTCTTGTTGTGTTTTCCCTAAAAGGCTTAGAGTGAGCTATCAAGTCTTAGATATGCCTATTTTTTTCTTGGTTGAATCCCTACAATTCGTAGTGGGGTTAAGGTATTTATCAATCTTGTTTTCATATTTCTCTTTATTCCTATTTCTTTCTTGGAAAAATGAAAAAGAAAAAATTACTTCATTTTTTCTTGTTAAAGCAGTTCAAAAAATAAAAAAAAGAGTTTATTTCCTTCCATTTAGTTTGGTAAAGTAGTCAAGGTTGTTATTTGAAAAATAAAAAGAGTCTTCATTTCAAATCTCTTTTCAATTTCCTGGAATTTAAATAGGTTGCAGTCAAATGAAAGAAAGTTTTAGGATTTCTTCATTTACAAGATCTTGAAATGTCAATTAGAAAAGTTGATTTTACAAAGAGTTGGTTACAAGCTTTGATTTTAATTTTGAAGTAATTTTTTCTTTCAAATGCTTTAAATTTCTCTTCCTTTCATCTCTTCATAACACCATCAGTTTCACTACCATAACATTTGCGTAAATCAAGCCTTAAAATTAATGCTTAATCTAAAAATTATTATACTTTATGTTTGTAGGGTTCACTGACTAGTTTAGAGTTTTAGGACCTTGAATTAGGTGTGAAGAGGAAACTCTTCAAGGCCACTTTAAAACAAACATTGGATTCTGATTTAGGGAGTGTTTAAGTCCAGTGTCGTAAGAGTTATCTGGGACCCCCCTCTAACACAGGGGATAAACATGAGGTCGCGTGAGGAAAGGAAAAGGAGATAACCCCTCTGAAGTTGGACTAAGAATAGTGGAGATTGTATATTGAGGGTCTTTCTCGGGGACAATACCGATCGCATTTACCTAGTAAGATTCATGGACCTTGAATTCATTCGATATCCTCAGTTTTCCTCTGTACCACTTTCTTTCAATACCCTTGAAGGGCTTCAGACCTTTTATCTTGCTCATTACGATCTGCCTGATTGTCGACTGTACCCGCCTAGTAAATGACTGCGATATGGAAACCTAGTTGCCCATATTTTACAGACTTACATAGGTGACTACAGGGGTATACTGTGGTACCTAGGGTGGATGTTGGATCGCGCTTCATAGAGTATACCCAGAGGGTGCTTCCGTGTTCGAGTTGCACTTGCACTGACTAGTTTCTCTAATGTCGATTGGTGTAACCATCCTTCCAACTATATAGTTGACTGCTTGATTTATCTTTAGGAAAATTTTTAGTGTGTTCTTTGGGTTCTATGCTATTCAAACCTTAATGTGTCATTTGATCATTTCACAAAGTGGAAAATCAATAGCTCCACCGATCACGAAGGATTTAGGGCCTGTCATCCATTACTTTGGATCCACCTCCACCATCATTGAGGTGAAGACTTGATCAAGAAGGGTCGTTCGAAGTGACCGGGACATAGGAAACTATGCCTAAGCCTGCTCTGCAAGGATACTTTCCAACTCTGGAGGAATCCACCATATCTGACCTCGAAATTGAATATTTCAGGCTAGCCAATCCTCTGAATACTGACTTGTCGATGCCAATCTTGATTCATATTGTCCCTCCTGAGGTGACATCTTGTATGCAACATATAGTTCTACGAGTGAAAATGGAAGAGAATTCTTCTACTTCATCCGGGAGTCCCCATACTCCCTTTACATATACTACTGCAGGGGGCATCCTACCTCCTCTCCCACCTTCACTAGTTAGGACCACAGTTGCATTGACTCCCTTAACTTCGGGTAGTGGTTTGATACCTTTATCGGCTTCGGCCACTGTTTCGTTTACTCAAAGTGTGACAATACCTCCCTTCTCATATGGGATGCCCATCTTTGATACAAACTCAGTTCTTAATTATTCTATCTTATAGACCATGGGTCTGGAGGCAGGGAGCTCAAACTCTCCCTTGCAAGGGTCAAACGTGGGCAGTACTTTCCAATTTAATGATATCCCTTACGGTGGGGGTCATATACCTCCTGCATCCCCTTTGCTCGGTGGTGCTTTTCAACAACCAAATGAGAAAAATGCTAATTATAGCTTGTTTGGTGGAGGTAGTTTAGGAACTTTGTATTATACAATGTCGGTGGGATCTATGTCATTCTATTTGTTCAGTGCATTTTGGAACAATTCTTTCTCTTCAACCACTTTTTCGACTAGGGCCAACTTCATCTTTGGTCAACATAACCCGGTGCAAGGTATGATTCCTTCACAGGGAGCGACGACTGGAGTTTACTCCACATAGGGTCTTTGAAATCCTTGGGAGGGCTGGATTCCCTTGCAAGGGATGTCGGTCGGGGTCAACCCCTTCCACACTTAATGGAACCCTAGGAAAGGCTCTATACCCATGCCCGTTAGATTAGCTGCGGGCATCCCCTTCCATAGTCTTTAGAACAAAATGCAAGGAGCAATCCCTATGAAAGATATGTCATCCAATTTTGGGAGTGAGTCGATGACACATCCATAGATGAAATTTCCCTTTGCTGGTCAAGACCGTGGTTTCTACCAAAACCCTAGCCAATAGTCCAAATTTTCCTGACAACCCGATGCCAGTCAAAATCTATGGCCCTCTTTTCCTGTAAATAATTCACAACCGAAACTACCCTTTATGGAAACTCTACATCTTCCAGACTTGTCGATATTATTGAACGACCCAATTTGTCATGATCTGCATTGGTCCCCCATGCCAACTAAGATTACATTGGATATTCCAAAATTTGAGGGCAAGCCTTGTGAAGATCAAGGTGATCATGTGACAACCTTTCATTTGTGGTCCTCATCAAACTCGCTAAAGGACGAATCTGTCTAGTTACTCCTTTTTCAATGCCACTCTTATAGGGGGTTCTACGAAGTGGTATATTGAGCTTGATGGCTCAAGGTATTCTTACTTCAATGACTTAGATATAGTCTTCTTGAACCATTTCGAGTTACCTGTGAGATACGATGTCGGCACCGAATTGATGGCCAACTTTGAGAAAACCAAGGCCGACCTTATCTCAGATCATATCCGAGAATGGTGGCATAGAAAGAGATTGATTAAGGTCAGGTTCCCTCCTGATTTATTTCTTGAGTGGTTCTTGAAGTCTTTGGTTTCTAGCGTATCCAAGTACGTAGTGACTTCCAGAGTGTTTTCAGAAGAGGAGTCGATTATGAGAGCCCAACATCTTGAACTGATCTACTCTTAGTATTTCATGCTCTATGAGATCTTTCCAGATGTGTCACGGTCTACTCTTGATAAGACAAAGAAAAATATGGACCCCATGCCATCGACATTGTGGGCTCAACACAAAGAAATTCCACATACCTGTTGTCGAATCAGTTGCAACAATTGTCGATACAACACATTTTGGCCAGATAGACTACAAGTTCAGTTGTTACCCCTACCTAGACATCACATGTACACAATGTGAAGTCAATGAATCCCAAGGAAAACCATAGATTGAGGGAAAGAAGAACAATGAAATAATAAGGGTAAAGGGGATAAAAAGGATACCAATAATGTTGGCAGGGGGGAAATGGAGAAGAAGAAGTCAAAGTATCCATGTAATCTCTGCATGGAGGACCACATGACTCACCTATACCCTCATCTTGTAGAAGCCCAAAAGATATTAGTGAAACAATAGCTTGTTGTGTTGACAGACGCTTTTCTGCAATGAAAAAATATGGCTTAGGCTTCCACATTCACAAGTGCGACAGGCGGCAGTTAGGGACCCCCCATGCCTACCAATAACAACCTGACCATGAATGTTTACATGATGAATGTCAATTCTAATTTATCAACCAGGACATGTGACTATGGAATGTCAAATTCTATAGAGAAGGGAAAGGAGGCCACTAACCCATCAAATCCTCTCCAAATCGAGAAGGCGGTGGGAGAAATAATGACTCGCATCCCCAAAGGTGTGTTTAAGAAGGATTCCCATAATCCAAATGAGAGGTCCACTCAGAACTACTATGTTGTAGAGGATCTAGCACAAACCCCTTGCACAATGTCTACTCTCAAAGTCCTCCAGAGTTTCCCCTCGTAGACAAAAGCTCGACTATGAATGGAGATAGTCCTTATCCTATCAATCCTATGGATATGCTCAAATGTTTTGCCGAGGGTAACATGGAAATTATTTCTACAATGATTCCAATCGATATATCCAAAACCCATGGTATCGTGGAGAATGTTTTCATCGGAGCAGATTTCTCCCTGAAGATATTCGAACTTAAACCGATTTATTCAAAGAGTTTCACGACGTTTTTTCCTAGTCTTACAAGGAGATGCCATGCATCGATCCATGAATTTTAAAGCATGAAATCATGAATTATCCTGATGCAAGACCAGTCCAAAAGAAGATTCATCTAGTCAATCCTCGAAAAGTGGCAACAATCAAGGCAAAAGTAGAAAAGCTGCTCAAAGTCAGTTTTATCTACAATGTATAATTTATGCAATGGGTGTCGAACACACTTTCGGTTAACAAGAAATATGGAACGATTCATGTTTGTATGGACTTCCATGATTCAAATAAGGCATTACCAAAAGAAAATTTCCCTACCTCGTTTATTGATCATATTGTTGATGATCGTGCAGGATGGAAGGTCTTTTCGTTCATGGATGGTTTCTTTGGATACAATCAAATTCAAATCAAACCCGAGGATGAACATTAAACAACTTTTATTTGTCCTTGGGGTACCTTCTCATATTGTAAGATGCCTTTTGTCCTGAAAAATGTTGGATCCACCTTTCAATGGGCCATGTCGTTCACTTTTCATGACCTCAAACACATAGTCAAGGCACACCTTGATGATCTAGCATCACACTCTCACAAGAGATCTGATCATCCCACCCATATCTGACTAATATTTGAATGATGTCGATACTATCGGATTCGATTGAATCCTAACAAGTGCAGTTTTTTCTTGATATCACATCATCTTTTAGTTTTTATTGTATCGACAATATGGATCATGGTCGAGCCTCTCAAGGTTGAGGCAATAGCTCAATTTCCTCCCCCCGTGCATGATACCCTAGTTTCAAAGCTTAAAGGGGAAAGCGAATTTTCTTCAATGTTTTGTCGCTAATTATGCCAAGATCACTAAAGGGTTTATGCATATTTTGAAAAAAGGGATCTCATTCTGTTGGGATGAAGTTTCTCAGTGCTCCTTTGAAGCGTTGAAATGTTCCCTAACGTCTTCCCCTCTACTCCAACCTCCTGATTATAATAAATGTTTCTTGTTGTATTTGGCTGCTATGAAGTCGACCATCGGCATGGTATTGGTTCAAGAAGATGATATGCTCGAATAGAATGTTATATATTACCTTATCCGAGGCCTGATTGGACTAGAACTCAACTACTCTCATGTTGATAAGCTAGATTTGGCGGCTATCCATATTGTCTATATTTTTTGTTAGTACATTCTGCTTCACAAGACCACCGTCATCACCATAGTCAACCCTTTCCAATACGTGTTAACATGACGGGTCATTAGCAGAAAGATCAGTATATGGATAGTCATCTTATAGGAGTTTGACTTGGATTTTGTTTATGTGAAATCCAAAAAGTCATTGGTCTTTGTCAAACTCATTTCAAAACTTTCGGTCGAGTCTAGTGATATCATTCCCAAAGAATCGCCTATTAATGGAGATATTTTTCTAATTGAATATTTAGACCCCTCGTATGGATATATACTTATGTATCTCCAGACTTTGAAGTACCCTATCTCTTCTTCTCATGATGAGTGTCGACGAATTTGACATCAGGCTCTATATTATCCTTGATGAAACATTGTATTGTCAAGGTGTAGATTTCATTCTTCAGCAATGTCTTACCCATGAAGAAGCATAGCTTGTTTTGAACGACTTTCACATTGGAGCATGTGGTGGTCATTTTTTTTTTGGTTGGCCAAAACCCAAATGATTCTACGTGTGGGTTACTTCTATCCCTCATTAATCAAAGATTATGTGGAAGCGATCAAGAAGTTCCACCTGTGCCAGATCTCCTGTCGGAAGATGTGGGCACATCCTACTCCTATGTTTCTGGTAATTGTTGTTGGTCCTTTTACCAAGTGGGGGATTGATTTTACTACATTTCACCTGAATTCAACTAGGGGGCATCGTTACATCATCGTAGAATTCGACTACTTCACAAATTGGGTTGAAGCTATGCCAACGTTCAACAATGATGGAAAAACAATGACCCTTTTCATATTTAATAAGATAGTAGCAAGGTTTGGTATCTCGAAGGAGATTTTCACTCACCATGGTAGTCACTTCCAAAAAAAAATGATGACTGAATTAACATCAAATATCAGGTTCAAATAGGAACATTCGTCACCTTATTACCCAGAAGTGAATGGTTAGGTTGAAGCTGTGAATAAGCCTCTCAAGACTATTCTTCAACAGATGATCAATTCTACCAAATCAAATTGGAATTTGATGTTGTATTCAATGTTGTGGGCCTACCGAACATCTGTGAATACTTCCACCGGTTTTCCCCCTTTTCAAATAATATACGGGATGGAAGAAATATTACCTATTGAATGTCAGATTCCTTCTTTAAAGTTGGCAGTGGAATTACTTTCAGACACTTCATCGCTTGAGGAACTCCTTCTATATATAGAGAAACTCTATGAGAAGCATCATGATGCAGCCTTAGCCAATGAGGCTCATAAGAAACAAGTCAAGTGTCAGTACAATAGGTTTGTTCGTCCTTTAATTTTCTCCGAAGACGATCTTGTCCCAGTCTATGATCAAGACAAGGATCCCCTGGGGGAAGGCAAGTGCAAACCCATGTAGTTCATACCATTATTTGTGAAAGAGGTCTTGGATAAGGGATGTTATCGTCTAGTTGATTTTGAGGGAAATTCCTTGGTGGAGCCTAGAAATGGGCTCTACCTTAAGAAGTACTACTCTTAGGTTGGTCACCTGGGTGACTTCTTGTATATATGTATAGCCTCTTATACATTTTTGTATTTTTTTTTTGTAGACATGTAGTTATTTATGTCTTCTTTTTCACTGTGGCATATGTCAAGTGAATCGAAGGTTTCTTTTGGGTTTGCAGACAATGCTAGCTGACACACTTGGAGGATTGCTTCTGTAGCTTGGGTGATTTTCACACCTGGAGGCCAATTTCTATATTCCGGAGGTATTTATCTAGGCGATGCTAAAAACAATGTTGTTGAGTATAACATAGTGATAGAATTGCTTCGTGACGCTTTGTCACATGGAATTTATCACCTCTAGTTCTACTTAGATGCGCAGCTAGTTGTGTCATAGTTAAATGGGGTTTACTGCGTTTATGATCCCACTCTGCACCGATGATTCCTTAGGGTATGTCTCTTAGAACAATATTTCGTTTACATTATGTATGTGCCATTTAGATTGGCATATTTATCACATATAAAAAGAAAAGAACACACATATGCATGTAAATACATTTGTAAAAATGTCATCCATAAGAAAATAAATATGTAAATATATATATGTCCAAAAAATAGTGTTATGAGTACATAGGTGAGAATGAAAGCCTCAAAATTCATATGTCTACATCGTTGGGCTTATGCCCTGAAAAATACATATAGTACAAAAAATTCCCTCGACACATCAATGGTCTAGGGCTATCTAAGGACGAGGCCTATTGGCCCTGCTATAATGAACAATGAGGTTTGCAATATGCTGAAACAACTAGACCCAATTTTGAGGCATCCCTACTACATGTGGTTGCATAGCAGGGGGAATATCCTTGATATCATTCATAGGAATGACATGAGTGAGCACAGTGAGGTTGCACTCCACTCATCACAAGACTCTGTCAGCCTCTTCGGCTGTGGGTCCTCTTGCAGGTGTTGGTCCTCCTACCATTACTGGTCCTGCCTAAGGTCAAGGACATCGCTGACTCTTGGAAAATTTTGTTGGTTGAACAGGACCCACATCTGTACATAACAGATACATGAGTCAATATTCTATACACACATAAAAAGGATATATATGAAAATTTAAAATTAAATAAACTTTAAAATATATGTTACCAATCTTGCCACTCTCCTCGCCGAGAGGTATAGGCATATCTAGGTCTCTGGTTAAGTTGATCCCTGCATATGGGTAATCCTCGATCACCAGGATATGACGTGCCCACCAGTCAAAATAAAATTTGTCGAAGGCCTCTATGGTCCTCCCTCTACCCTGTATAGGCAACAACACTTCCCACCTACTCACTATTGGGAAGGAGGATACATGCCCCAATACTATCTCTCTAGGACTCAGACTAGGCACCCTCTCAAAGAAGAAGGAGCATAATATAGTACCAAACCTGAAGTTCTTGTTGGTACACCATCGAAACTCTATAATATGTCTCTTCATGCATACAAGCATGGTAGTACTCCAGTAAAAAATGGTGGCCTCCAAGCACTAAATGGCACAATGCATATGTTCCTAGGAGGCTTGATGAAGGGATGTGGATCTAGTAATCCTCCCAATCAAAATTAAGATCACATGCAGAGAGAGATTGGTGATCTTTTGGATTGACACATGAGAAACTACCTTCTCAGTTGCGGCCTCACAATACATATAAATGTAGTCCTCGATGTTGAAAGGCCCTGGAGTAAAAGTCCTCAAATTATTGGTTCCCCTCTACTTGAGAGGCCAGTAAAAAAATAGATATCCTCTATGGTTGGGGTTAGTGATTCACCCTCTAGCATGAACGCCTCAACATCAAAATTCCAATACTCCAAAAAATCATTGAGCAGCCTCAGTTGTGCCCTCATAAATGGAGACAGGAATAAATTCTATAACCTGCATTGTTTTAGTGCAGCGATGGCCACAGGGTCCTCCTCAACCAAGACATTGAGATCCTCATGCTCTCTCTCTCTCTAGTGAACATACATCATGTTACATGGAAAAAATTGAGAGGATTCAGTGATTTCTTTTTATTTTTTCAAAGTACTAGAGGGTGTACGTGGGATGTTTTTTACACAGTCTCGTATGTACATGGGTTTTTTAGCATCCTTCCCAAGTGTTATCACTCCAAGAAACTTCTTAGGGTTGTAGACTAAGGATGCTTGGTAACTTAGAAATAATGGTTTTTGGTATTTTATAGGTGGATTAATGAGATAAAAAATTATAACTTGAGTACTCAGACCATAAATGGGTAACCAAATGAACAGAGCTCTCATAAAACAATAATCAGATGGAAAATATTAAGTGAGTGAGAAGACAGAGCTAACAAGCCAAATACAATCTGTAGGGCTTATTAAACTATGTAAAGCAATTTTAAGTAAATATGAGTTGACTGGTGAGATGACAGTCACTGCAGCTAAAACAATTTACATAAAATAGAGAGGGACAGGTGAGGAATCTGATATTGTAGAAGAGAGAAATCTATCTTTGTATTATCCTTCAAGTCTGCTTACAATCATAGTATAACAAGTATCTGAAATCGAACCCCCTTAACTCTGTTTTACATATGTTTATATAGGAAAAGATACTCTTTATCCTCTAAAGGCTCGAGTCAACCTTCTGCTTTCTAAAATTAGAAAGCAGTTACAATCATCGACACATGTACAAACAAAAATATATATAAAAGAAGTCTTGACAACACTATCTTGAAAATCTCGAATGCTGGAAAGATGGAGTCAAGGCTATTTTGAAATATGGAAAAATCTGGATGATAAAGATCTCAAACTGCCTTTGAAATCTTGAGTTACAAAGATGCTGCCAGCTGTCTTTAAAAAGGATGTCTCAAAATAATCAACTCCAAGTCTACCTTCAGAAATAGATCGACCTAAAGTTGGCATACCAGAAACATCTTCAGTTACGACATTGCCCATTTCACCTTTGGCATATGGACACCCTCCAAGTCCAGATATTGATGAGTCGATAACACTAATTCCCATCCTCGTGCAGGTATTGTTCCCATATAGAAATAGGTCTTGGTTGACCCGATTTTCATATAGATCGAACTCTTTTTCAAGAGATTTTATGACAAGCTGTTGCAGATGCATGAGATTTCACAACTTGCTGTTGCGTCCATGTAGGAGGAATCAAATCTAAATACTAGAACTTACACTCGAGGACGCAGAAGATTCTTCCTGGTTCACATGATAGAAGAGAGGGAGTGAAAAACAAAAGAACTGGTGTATCTCTCAAGCTTACTGCACTTTACGTTTGAGAAGCTTCTTTTCTTTTTCACTCAAGTGCAAATAGACATTTTCTTCACTCTCCTTTTCCCAAGCAAGTAAAGGCAGAGTAGACCTGCGAGATTCATTTATAGCCATTCTATAAGTATGATATACAACACCGCTCTTTCCCGTGAGCTCTTGATGGCTTGTCATGTCACAGATATATCCCTGAGGCCAAACTGGCTTGGTCCATGAAGAATGCCCAATGTCAACACCAGCATGAACTGAAATGGAAAATACCATAGGCCTGAAACAACATAATACCCTCTCCACCAGTGATTCAAGGTCACAGTACATGGGATCATAACCCATTGGCTCAAAGCATGAGCTGCAACAATATAGATAGCAGATTGACTGTAAATCTCATTCGGTGTCATTCCCTTCGCACTGATTGGATGCCCACTTCTTAAACTATCTTCTGCTAAACCATACATTACAGTCCCCAAGTTATAAATAGCGCAATGAAAATCAAACTGCAGTTGAATCGCTGCCCAAAACTTGCTTACAATTGTTCTAACAATTGTCTGCTTTTCTCGGGCAGGAACGATAGCACTTAGTTCCTGCAATGCAAGGCCCCAGTTATTAAGTGCTTGAGGACTATTCCAATTTAGATGAACAACTGTTTCATAGTTTTTGGTTGCTTGCTTTCATAATTCTTCTGCTTCCTTTATGCGACCTCTCATCTTGGCCCGATCGGATATAGCAATTGCCTAGTTGTAAAATGCATCATGTTGAGATTCAATGAATCTTCCAACACTTGTATGTTCCCCTGTCTTTCTACCAACCGGTATGGATGCAAACAAACAAATGCGCAACTTGGCGGGCCATAAGCATAACTAATCAAAGACTCTGTTTTCAATTGCATCCAGCTTCTGATCGAGTATCTAATACGTTGAATAGGCTCTCTCAATTCTCCCTCATTAATTCTTGAACATTTTTTTTGACGCCTTGTGATGCTACGCTGGACTAACCAAACCCTCCACACGTCCTTTCCATGCAGAATTCAAGCAAATATCTCTTTATAATAAGTGCTTGGTGACTGCGATGTTTGATGAATTTCAACAAATACACCTCATACATTCGACCAATACTCAATCAGGGCACTTGTGCAATGACTATAATGCTCATCTTCTCCAATGATTTCGACACACTCATTCCTGTTGTGTGGCCAAAAGATCGTGAAACATTCAAGAAATAGAATAGCTCTTGAAATAAAACCACAACTTGGCCCTTTTGAATAAACATGAACATTTGGCGCGTGCGAGAGCATGAGGATTTTAAATTTGAACGTGAGAAAGATTTCGGTGGTTAAGGGCCTTTTTCCATGCACCTCTTATCCACTGAAACGGTCGGCTTTCGGTGGTTAACTAGTCATTTTAAAGACCCGCTTAACCACCGAAAACTGTGATTTTAAAATTTGAAAGCCAAGACCCAAAGGAACGATTTTTTTAACTTTACATTCTAGAAATAGACCATCTAATGTACTATAAAAAATTTAAAAAATAAATTTTTTGGACCTGTTCTTATCTCTTCAAAATTAGCAAAATGACAGTGCTATTTTGGGAGATAACACCAAGTACATACGCGAGATGGCCTTGGACAGCTCATGTACATGCAAGGCCTCTCTTTTTACAAGAGTGCTCCCCCTCCAAACATAAAAATAAAGAATAAAGGAATTATTGAATTGTAAGTGTAGGTGTTTTGTACTTACTTGGTCCAAATAGAAGGTCGTTTCATCCACTGAAGCTCCTAGAATCCACTCTTTTAGCAAAGGGGTTTTTTGACCTTTTGGTTGATTTTCAAATTGCAATGGTAAAAATGAGATGTCCACTTCTATTTATAGACTTTTAAGCCCCCTTTTCCCCTTTTTTGGCCCCTTTGTCTTTTTTCTGGCTTGGTGATCACTCGATTTTCACTTCTCAGTTTTCTATTGGTTGTTCCGGTAATCTTTTCCTTTCGGTTTGGTAATTTTTTGAGATTGGTCACATTTTTTGGTATCCTTTGGTAAAAGTCATTTTTCTAACTTTTTGCATACAAGTTAGGATTTCATTCCCACTTTCTACATCTCATTGTCATTTTCAATTTTCCATAGGATCGACCCCATCGAAGTGCAACATGGAACCTTCATTGCTGATTTAGAAGTGTCATAATTAGGTGATAGAGCCTACCTTCACATGGATGGCCTAGATAGATCCTTTGCTCTGTTTTGGCATCCATGTTGTCAGTGATGACTATAGGCTTGGGATTCCTTTCTAGTCCTGTCATGATTACATAATGAAGCCTCATTCTTTTTTTCATCATCATCCTAGGACTTACCCTCGGGACTCCTTAATGAGCATGCTTTGTTGTCTTTCAATATCGCTTTGAAATGCGAAAGAAACATCCAATGACACTGTATTTATTCTTTTCGATCTTGTCTGGATTAACTGAGAAAAGTGTCCCCCAGTAGTCTTCTTTAAGCCCTTTTCAAACTCTCTAAAAATGAAGATATTGTCAAGTGATCTTGTTTCCCTTCACGTCGCCAAAGTCAAATTTGAAGTCACATATGTCTTGCGGTAGTTTACCCATTTTTCAGTCTAGATGGATCATTTTATCAATAAAGGTATGCTCTAGGAAATCTAGTTCTCTAGAAGAGTATTCTCAAGTGTAAGTTTAACCCTTTTTCGGGCCTGAGGGACTAAATATTCTAAAAAGGAACATTCTCCTTGGTTTTGGTTTATCACCCTTTTCAAGCCTTGGAGATTACTTACGAAAAAGGAACCACCCCGAAGTCAATAGTTAATCTATTTTCAGACTCCCTAAAATTGAAAAGATCATCGAGTGACCTTTTTCCTTCACACTCATTAAATTGGTCCAGAAGAACATCTACTGGAATGAGTTTAACCCTTTTTCCAACCAGTAGATTATAGTGTAAAAAGGTACACCTCGAGAGATTTGTCTCGTCGGGAGAGTTCTCCTTGGTTACTTTTATACTTTTTCAGGCTAATGAGACTAAACTCATAAAAAGGATGTGAGTCCATAGTTAAGCTCTTTTCAGAGTCCTTAAAATTGAAAATATTGCAGAGTGATCTTGTCTTTGTCACAATCGTCAAAATGTTTTGAATAGATGTCTTTTCAGTGCAAGTTTAACACTTTTTCAAATTGACTAGACTAAATCCAAAAAATATACTCCATGGAGTCTTCTTTTTCATTTTTTTAGACTCTCTAAATGTGAAAAAACTATCGATCTTACCTTTTCTAGGCTCGTAAAAAAATTACATAGAAGGGGTCTCCCTATGTCATGATTAATTGCGTCGTGGGTCTCATATTTGTGTATTTGTCCTAATGATTGATCCATGTTTCTCTCAATTGAACCTTTGAAGCATTCCTTATATGCAAGCTTTGCAACATTTCTTGCCTCTGTGACTTGACACCTTGACCCATGGAGGAATTTTCCCCGAGTTTCCTTATCCTGCACATGTCTCCTTGCCCCGAGCATTAGTATGTTCCATGTGCTTGGAACTAGTTTTATTTCTCGCAAAACTCGTTCCTCCTTTGTAACATAGCATTCTTTTATTCTTTTTCAACATCTTTAAAAATTGAAAAAGAAAAAAAAGATCAAATATTCCAAAAAGAGGGGACGAGAAATACACATTCTTTTTTCGGAAACAAAGATAGTTGCCCTTGGAAAAAGCACATCCTTTCGTTTTTTCATCAATCATTGGGATATAGTATGATCTTAGGAATTTGTTCTCTCTACATAGAGTTGCATCCTCCTCCATTTGGTTACTCTTCCAAACATATGGAGAGTTTGCGTTGCCTCCTGCATCACAAACGTATGTCAATATCATGTTTCCTGAGTCTGATCATCTTTCATGCTTTTGTCCAAGGGAATTTTTTACTCAACCTGAGTCATCCCTTCTATATTTTGTCTCTTGACTTTCATGAGTCGGCCATCCCAAGAGTCTAGTCAAGTTCATATTTGAAATCGACAAAGTTCTCTGCCTGATCATCGAGATCCTCATGTATTTTCTTGACGGATTGTCTAAGAGATCATAGTAGTCATTCCTACACTCCCATTTTACTCCTACCTGAGTTTTGAATATCTTGAAGTTGTTTCTCGAGCTATGAAGACTTCATCTCCAGCCACAGGCATCACTATCTTCTTGAACATGCATACAATACTTGTATTTCTTTGACTGGTTTTGAGATGTAGATATGCTATGTATTACTCGTGGATACAATTTATATAGTTATATGACATGGATCTTCATTTTATTTTATTGGAATCCATGATTCATTTAATCTCGAGCATGGGTATGACCATCTTAGAGAGACAATTTTTGTTTTGTAGATGACACCTCTCGAACTCTGGTCCCAGGCTCACTCGATTTTGTACATTGGTGAAGATGTTGTAATGTATTTTGGCCATCAGTTTCTATTCTGACCTCATACATTAGGGGAATCTGTTATAGCCCTAAAATTCTCTACTCATGCATACATGGCATTGGCCCTCTTACTTCCATAATTTTCCAAATCACTACTGAGCAACTATACTTAAAAAACAAATTTTTAGAGCATGTGCGTGCCCTGCACCACTACATCCCATGTATATATTCTTGCTTCATGCTATAAATCCCACGTACATATGTTTGTTTCACAATACACAACCCACATATACCTCCAAAATTTGCAAAAATTAAAAAGTTGTAAGGAATTCGGTGGAATTCACGAGCTATTGGAGGCTTCCCACCCAATTCACCGGCTATAGCCCGTCCCCTAACCGAATAACCATCTTTTTTTCATATAAAGGAGGTGTTGGGGTCTCATTTCACAACCAAGCATAAGAATGATGAAAATCTGCCCAATTTCACTTCCCTTCCTTTCCCAAACATTTTCTACCTTTTGTGAGTTACTGCTTCAACATTCCCTCTTCAACCCCTTTTCTTCTAGTCAATCCATTCCCTTCCCTTAAGGTTATTAGTAGATTGAGAGAAGAGGCCTATTGAAGGTGCACTAGGAGCATTGTAAATATGATCTCAGGCCAGGTTAGTGGAATGGTCGCCGACAAGGATTGTAAGTTTCATTATTTGTTTGATGAATAAAATAATCTCTTTTCCCTATCCAAAATGATGATGTTTTGTGTATTTTCTTTGATTTATACATAGCATTTGATATCTAACCCTAATTCATGAATGGAAATAACATTCTTGTAGCCCTTATTTTCCTATTCTTGGATGCAAATCATCTTTGGGAGGAGACTTACAATCTTTGGAGCTACGGAGCTTGAGAAGATCATCACCAGACGTTGGATAAAAGGTACAGTTACCGATATTCTCTTCTACTGCTTTCTGTTCATTTATTTTGGTATGTTTGGGGTAGTGTAGAGACTAGGTTGAATTTTAGACGGCCATTTTCTCTATCTATATTCTAAACCCTGGTATAGTTATAGGGGGATTTTCCCACTAGAAATCCCTACCTTATACTCAAAACCCATACATAGTTATAAATTGATATTAAGGCTTAGATTGTTACAAAATGGACCAAATGGTCTTACTACTACTAACTAACTTCTTTCTTTTACACGATGGCTCTTGAATATGCGATAAAAAAATTTTGTACATGCTTATTTTTTGTTGACTTGTCACGTGGTTTTATCCTACGCAATTCCCAAAACTTACCCAAAATGTCTTTCTTCAATAGGCCTCCAACAGTCACCTGTGGCTCATCCCGAGCCACTTCAGGATTTCTTCCAGGTCTCCATGAACTTTTGAAATGTCTCCTTTGTAGCTGTGATCTTTTCTCTTGCTTGTGTTTCCAGCTACACAATTCCTTCAGTTTCCTTTGTAGTAATATGGGTTTTCAACTTTTCTACACTTTCTTGCATTGCCTGCTTAACCATGTCCTATGAAACTACTACTTTTGTTGTCACCTTGTATGCTTCTTCCTGCAGTGTTTTGATATTTTGTACGCAAGCCTACTACTGTGCCCTCATATGGTTAATCTATTAATACAATTTTATATTCTCTACCATTGTTTCCATCATCATCTCCATTGATACTCATTACTTTGTTAAACGTATGTTCCTTTTCCTGTGTAGCCTGTATCTTTTGTTCAATTTCTTGTAGTTCTATGTCTTCTGTAAGCTACATCCATACTCCTGTGATTTCTTCATATAGCTTGGCTCACTCTACTTCCATACTTTGTATGCCCTCCATGGTTGTTGTCACCATCTTCTCCCTTTTCACCCTCTTCTCTGGTGGAGTGCTCAGTATCTGGCACGCTTCCAAATCAATAATATTTGTGTGAAATCCATAAATGAATTCACTGATATTTGTCACTTGTTATTCTAATGGGGCATCTTCTTCTCTAGAAATTTCTGTAATACTATTATAACCTCCCTGGACCACCTGTTTCACTCTCTCTGTCCTCTATGTGGCCTCATCCTACTCTAGCCTAGGTTTATCATATTATGCTTGCAATACATCATTATCTATGAATTCCTTCGTTAAATCCATCAACATTGACATCAAGCGTAATTGTAGTTTCTGTCTCACGCTCCTTTGCAATCCATGTAGAACTTCTACCAACAATTCAGATAGAACCAAGTCAATATGACTAAGTTCCTTTGCATGCTCCTATAATTATGTCATAGGGAATTCTAAACCTACCGCTACTATATTCATCACCCATCACTCTCCTGATGTTGAATATGTGTGAGATGTCATCTGTTGCACCTCTGTTGTGTTTTTCTTCTTCTCCATCTACTCTTGTTCTCCTCTTCTGACTTGCGCAATATTGACTGTCTCCAAAATATGTCGCAATGCATAAATTTGCACTTGCACGTCCAATTTCCTTTCTTCTTGTTATTGTGTCAGTCGTTCAAAATCCTCCTCATCAACCTCTTTCAATTGATTTGAAATATTTTCTAATTCATCCTCTAACAGGGAATGTGTGGCCACTTTCTTGATTTCTTTCCTCTTCTTTCATTGCGGTATTGATATTTCTATATCATGTTTCTTCTTCTTCTCTCCTGATTGTGGTACTATATGTTGTGTTCCTCCTATGCCATATCCTTCCTATTCTTCTTCATCATCATCAGCATATCCTATTTATTCTTCTTCCTGCACTCCTCGACTTCTTCCATCACACCTTCTGGTACCTGATCCTTGTGACATTTCCAAAACAACTTGCAGGAAAACACCTACATTGTGAACTAGACTGTATCATCATTGATGCTTGCAACATCCAGATCGTATGCACCTTTGAATATGTTGTACTTGTCCTTCATTTTTTTTTCCAATGCTTTCTCCTTTGTCTTGTCTTTGAATAATAGTGATGGGTCTTACCCTTTTGATGGAAGCCTGGTTATCCATGCAATAAACTTTGTGTCCATGGATATCGATCTATCTAACCATATAAATCCTCTATGTACACAACTCAATAATAAATTAACACAAATATTTATCTCCATGCTCCTACCAAAATGTGGAATATCAGAAAGATTCAGAATACCTATTTTTTGTATCCTTGTCGCCCATTCCTATTGATATACTATGATTCTTGTGAATCTGGGGTGAGTCTTATGCTTTTGTACTTATCAAGAGCCAATTATGGAAACTTCTTCACATATATCAAGTGCTGGTCTTCATACCTTAGGCTTCCTTTTGCATCAAGCATACCTTCCTCAATGATCACAACTCATGAAATTTATATCTCTACGAGTTCATAATTCGGCTCTTTTTTTGGGGGGGCTTCCTTGGTGATAGATAGTCCCTTGTATATTGAACCAGGGTTGACCCTGATGTTAATGCTCCCAATATTTCCTTGGTCACAAGTATCTATGTCTTCCTGGTGCAATGTTTATTTGGATATGAAGAAGCTTCTCCTGCCTTCGATGGCACCCTTTATATATGCAACTTCTTCTTTGAATCTTTCTATGTTCACTCGGCCCTTTTCTCTTATTTCTCTCTATGAAAAATAAAATGACAATAAATTCTTTCTGTTGACCCTTCAACTTCTTTTATCACTTGTTGCATGTTGTTTCTATTCTTCACACCCAAACCTGTAGTCTAATCCAACTTGTACTTCACATTCAATTATTTTGATAATCTACAATATGGATCATAGTCTAGATATTTCTAGTCTATCATGGTCTCATCATCTCTTTCCATTTATGACTACACATCTCCACTACTTCATTTCTATGATCACTCTTTAATTCTTTTTCCATCATGTAATCTCTTTAATGTATTTCCCTCCCTCTAGGCATATCTCTTTCACACTTCAATCTTCCTTCCTGCACACAGTTCCTTCCTCTTTCCACATCTCTGTGACAATTTTTGGTCTTATATCCTTAGTCATTTATCCTTATGCATCACTTCAACCTTCAAATTCTTTTGTTTATTTTCTTCTTTTATTTATTTTTCTCTTCTATAATACACTATAATACAAGTACTATGGTACACATACTTCATGCTCCGACTAGTGCATGGAAGTACGACTATCCCTATATAGTTTCAACCCACTTCCATTAACCAGTCCTTCCACAACTTCTCCATTCAGTTTCTCCAACTAAAAAACACCTGCATTTGTCACAAACCTCATCACATATGGACCCATCCAATGCATCTAAAACTTCCTAGGGTGCTGTGAAAACTTGTTTTCATAAATTAAAACTAAGTCTCTTGTCTAAAACTTATTATCTTTAATGTGTCTATCACACCATGATTTCATGCACACTTTCTGAACTTGTCGATGGAAACCTATGAAAAACTGATCTTCTTCCAACTCTACTAGCTTTGAAAATCTCTTCTCTACTATGTTAGAATCTGTAATCTCTGTCTGTGCAACAATGTGTTGACTTAGTACTATGAACTAAATAGGCATAAAAACATCTTGTCCATACACTAGTATGAATGGGGTATGTCCTATCAAATTCTTACTTGTAGTCCTATACGCCCATAATACTATTGGAATCTTCAAGTCTCAGTCATCTCACATTACATTACACACCTTCGTCAGTGCATGTTCTAGTATCTTATTGAATGATTCCACTATTCCATTTTCCTGAGGATGATACGACGTGCTCTTTTGATAATGAATATGAAACTCCTATGTCAATGCTGGAATCATCGTATTTAGAAAATGAGTTCCCTGATCGCTCATAAGTATTTTTGGGCATCTAAACCTTATCATCACATTTTCAAACAAAAATCATGCAGTTGTCTTCGCGTTGCAATATCTTACAAGTTATTCTTCAACCTATCTAGCCAAGTAATATGTCGTATTAATGATGCATCTTGCTCTTGATCTCTTCAATGGTGGATTAATCATCCCAACAAAGTCAACTTCCCATTTATCACAATGTTTTAATGTCACTTGTGTTACTAATGACATTTCATCTTACCTAGAAGGCTTCCAAATTCTTTGACAAACATCACAAGTCTTACAAAATTCCTTATGAAGGGTAGGCCACCATAATCCTGCACAAAAAATATTTTGAGTTGTTGATTTTCATGTGTAAATACCTCCTACAACCCCTTCATTTCCCTTTGACAATATCATATTTCGTTCATGTTCTAATACACATCATTGAAAAATACCATTTGCACCTAACTTCTACAAATTTCATGCTATAAGTTTATAGTTTGTGAACTTTACTACTAGTTACTTCTTCTATGCAACTTTAAACTCTGGTGGGGTTATTCCTATGCTGAATAAATGAACTCTATTTGTAAAATATTCATTAACCATTTGTACTGAAAATAAGTGCGCATTTGGTAAGATGTCATCCAACTTTCCTACGTCTTCTCCTAATAATATGTGCGATAAGTGATATTGTCCTAAATTAAATTTCCCTGGTTTCACAATTACCTCAAAGTCATATTCCTGAAAAAATAATATCCATATTCATATTCTCCCCCCTAAAAATAGCTTATTGACCAAATATATTAGTGTAGAATGGTCTATATACATCTTAAAGTGTGAACCCAACAAGTAATGTATGAACTTCTGCAATGCGTACACCATTGCTAATCCTTCACGTTCTATCATAGTGTAGTTCTATTATGTATTTGAAAACTTCTTTCTTTCAAATGCAATGGGATGATTTATATCTCCTTATTCAGGATGAGCTAACACTACACCTAAATCTATAGATGATGCATGCACGTCAACATGAAACTCCTTCTTCCAATCCAAAAATATAAAAATCGGTGTGGTAACCAATTTCTACTTCAAAGTATCTAAACCTTCCTGACATTCCTCACTCCATCGAAACTTTTTGTCCTTATTTAGCAATATTTCCATTAGAGATATAATTTGTGTATATCCTTTAATTAACTTCTTGTAGTACCTTGTAAGACCCAACATTTCTCCTAATTGTTGTATTTAAGTTGGCAGTGGTAAATCAACAGTCACAATAATCTTCGTCGGATATACTAACAACCCTTTCTTACACACTACATGGCCCAATAAGATACCAAACAATGCACAAAAAATGAACTTAGTTAAATTCAAAGATACATGAAACTGCTTACACCTATCCAACATCAAGCACAAAATTTCAATATGATATTTTAATAGGCTAAACACCATCCAATACTTCTAAGAACTTATGGATGAACTCTTTAAATTCTACTACAACCACTCTAGAGAATATTGCTGGTGCATTGTTCAATACAAAATGCATCATTGTGTACTAAATATCAAAAATCTAGTGTTATATATATATATTCCTACAGAATCTTGATATGATGATACCCTAGAAATACATCCTTTAATGAATATGCTTCATGCCCTCCTACATTATCGAACATTTCATCTGTAAATGGTATAGGAAATGGATCATGTAAGTAGACATCATTTAATTTCCTTATATCTACACAAATCACCCCTATTGTCTTGTTATCCCAACAAATCCCAAGATACCGACCCTTTCGACATACCTGCAAGCAGGTGAAGTCTTACTCGAGGTACTATGGGGACTATAGGAACCAGGCTTCTGCAATCATGAAGGGAATGGGGGTCATTCTAACATTCATTCTTACCTATAATTCATTCAACATGCAATATACCCTGTGCATGAAATCATAACAACATAATAACCTATGAAAGATTCATCTTACTTAACCATTCAACATATGCGTAGAACCATCAAATACATATTCATATTAACCATCCATGCATTACATGTGCACCATAAACAAAACATAAAAGAAACACATCACAACATACATCATGACATATATATTTAATGTGGTTCACCCCAACTAGGCTATCTCTACAATGAATAGCTTCTTATATTATTCATGTATATTCATTCCTTACAATAGGTGCGCACTATGCTCATAAAATATACATCATTTCTACCCAAAATGCCCTAGTTGTTCACACATATAATGCACACTTAGCTCCTTTTCTCATCTTTCACTTTGCTCTCATCTTTGAATATAACAACAGTCCCTTAATTGATCAACTCACTCTAACTCTCAACTTAATTCTCTCCTCATATCTCATCCCTACCTTCTAACCAAAACCCATACATAGTTATACATTGATATTAGGTCTTATCCCTTTACAAAATGGACCAAATGGTCTAACTACTACTAACTAACTTCTTCCTTTTGCATCTTGACTCCTAAATATGAATTAGCTGTCTTATGTGTGCACTGCTCCTTTGGTGACTTGTCACATGGTTTTCTCCTGCATGATTCCCAAAACTTACTCAAAATGTATTGCTCCAATAGGGCCCTAAAACTCACCTATGGCTCATCCCGAGCCACTTCAGGATTTCTTCTAGGTCCCCATGAACTTTTGGAATGTCTCCTTCAGAGTTGTGATATTTTCTCTTGCTTGTGTTTCCTGCAGCACAGTTCCCTTAGTCATCTCTGCAGTCATATGGGTCTTCAATTTTTTTTCACATTCTTATAATTCCTACTTTATTATGCCCTATGCAATTGATACTTTGTTTTCACCTTGTATGCTTCTTCCTGAAGTGTTTCGATCTTATGTGCATGAGCTTACTGCGTCTCCCTCATCTGGTTCATCTCTAAATATAATTTTCTATTCTTTTCCATTACTTCCATCATCTCTTTTGGTGGTAATGTACTCATTACTTCCTTAAAATTATGTTCTTTGTTCTTCACAACTTGTATCTTTTGCTCAATTTCCTACAATTCCATGTCTTCTATTAGTTGTGTCCATACTCTTGTGCTTTCTTCATATAGTTTGGGACACTCTGCTTCCATACTTTTGATGTTCTCCATGGTTTTTGTATTCATTTTCTCCCTTTTTTCCCTTTCCTTTGGTGGATTTCTTGGTATCCGACGAGCTTCCAAATCAATAATGTTTGTGTGGAATCCCTGACTAGATTCATTGACCTTTGTCACTTTCTCTTATAACATGGAGTCTTATTCTCTAGGCATTTTTGGAATAATATTATAAACCCCCTGGACCACCTATTTCACTTTCTCTGTCCTCTATGTAGCCTCATACTTCTCTAGCCTAAGTTGATCATATTATTCTTGTAGCACATCCTTATCTATGACTACCTTTGTCAAATCCATCGATGTTGACATTGTGTGTAATTGTAGTTCCTGCATCACACTCAACTTCAATCCATGTAGCACTTCTACTGACAATTGAGATAGCACCAAGTCAATATGACTAAGTGCCTTTGCATGCTCCTTTAATTCTAGCGTAGGGAAATCTAAATCTTGCGTTGCTATCTTCATCACTGGTCTCTCTCCTGATGTCACATATGGGTGACATGTCATCTTTTGCATCTCTATCATGTTTTTTGTGCTTATCATTTTCTCATGTTCTGACTTGTGCAATCTCGATTGTCTCCAAAATTTGTCGCAATGCGGCAATTTGCACTTGCACATCCAAGTTCCTTTCTTCTTACTTATATGTCTCTTGTTCAAAATCCTCCTTAGTAACCTCTTTAATTTGATCCACAATATTTTCTAAGTCATCCTCTGATAGGGCCTAAGTGGCAACTTGATTCATTACTTTCCTCTTCTTTCATTGTGGTACTGATCTTTCCATATCTTGTTCCTTTCGCTTCTCTCCCAGTTGTGGTATTGTATTTTGTGTTCCTCCTATGTCATATCCTTCCCGTTCTTCTTGTTCTTCATCATATTGTATTTCTTCTATTTTTTATTGTTGTTTATTTAGCTTCTTTGTTTCTAGTACTAGGGTTTTCCATTTGTCCTCCCAGACTTCTATGATCTATTCCATGTCAACCTCTGTCAACTTGTATCTTCATGTTAGCCACTATCACTCTGGTTCCTTCTTGGCCTAAATGTACATATGATATATTTCGTCCTTCAAGGGAACAATTCCATTGTATGCTTCTACTGCATTTGTGTTATAGAGGGAAAACCCCTCTACAGACTACACCAGGTTTCTAAAATGTAGGCAGAGATAACCATCTAAAGTCTCCTACTTTTTATCAACAATCCCTACATTACCCCATAATCATACATAAAATACAAGATATAGGGATCCGCTAGGCATATCTTAAACTCCACATCCGGTGTCAATCCCTTTGCGCTTAGGTTGTTTCTTGATTGCAAGTCTCCTCCCAAGGTTGACCTTCATTCATCAATAGACAAACAAGAAACTACAAGCATGCATTATACATATGGATTAGTGGGTTAGACATGATATACAATAAATATAAACAAATCATATAAGTTTAAGACGTCAATTGGAGGGATGAAAAAAGTACTTCTTTATATTAATATCACAAAAGTCACTTACAATATGAGACTGGCACTGCTCCTCGAACTCGGTCCTGGGATCCTCTTCACAATACACCAACTGCTTCCACATCTCCTTCTCCTATTCAGTTCTCTCTAGGGGAATGGCAAGGGCTTGCAATGGAGAAAAAGGGAATTCTGACTCAAACTCACAATGTGGTTTTCGAATATTGGGGCAAAGGGGGAATATGGAAATGGGCATAGTTTCTATTCTCTCGTGCTTCTTCATTGAAATGGGACCCCAAACCCTTCTTTTATAGGCCAAAAGAGATAGTAATGGTTGGGGTAACTGGCTATGGGTGGTCAAATGGTTAAGTAACATCTCGGAAACCAGTATCCTATGCAATTTTCATTTTTCCCGATATTTTGTGAGTGTACGTGGGTTGTAGTGGGTTAGAAGGCGTGTGTACATTGGCAGTAGTGGTGCAGGGTGCGTACACCTTCAAAACAATTATTTTTAGAAGATATTCTTTAGTGATGGCTTGGAAAATATAGAAATTTAGATGGCTTGATGCCAGGTATGCATGTCTGGTGAAATTTAGGGTTATAACAAATGCCCCCTAATGTGTGAGGTCAGAAGAGCATATGATGGCCAAAATACATCACAAATATTCATCGATGTGTTATCACCCTGTAATTTCCCAGTCTGAGGAGGAAATCGGCAGGGGTAACCACAAAACCACTTTGAGTCAAGGATCTATCCCTCCAAGACTCAGAGAGGGATCTCTTTGTCTGATATAGCTTTCTTGAGATTAGATATTAGGCTAGTTATGCAGAGCATGGGTTTGTTTATGGATTTTGAATTGGTTTGGTTGAGACATAAAAAAGGACCATTGGGAAAAATGGAGTCATAGGTAAAAGATGATTAAATGAATAAATAATAGAGACATATGTAGCTAGGCAAGATAGGCATATCAGTGGATTCTTATAATTTGTGAGGTGGAGAGAGGAAAAGATCAACAGTCATTTCAAATGCAGAGCAAATTTTATTTGAATTTTACATTCAATCTTCAGAAGAAAACATAAACATTGTCTTTAAGCCAGATCAGGGTGTTCATGACAAATCCTGAGCATACTCTTATTATAAGCAATGAGAACTGAAAAACAAAGGAATAATACTTTACATCAGAGAAAACTTCACCATAGAAAATGACACAAGAATAGGGAAAATAAAGTCTTTGTATTCATTCATTATAGTCCATTAAAGCCTGTGAGCATTTTTACATTTTTGGTCATCCCAAGTCCCAACCCCTTCTTTCATAAAAGTTGTAGGATTTATCGCCTTTACATAATAGTTCAAGATCCTATAAAAATGGATCTGAAATACTTAAAATAGAATAAAATCAAAACTAGTATGATATATAGGATCAAGTCCTAATTTAAGGGTCAAATATTTAACAATCTTCGACATCTTCAGTCATATTCAACAACATTCAACACTATTTGATATCTTCAATAAATTTCCAAATGATGACAAGGCATTTTGAAATCTTGTTTTGACAAATAAGCAGTTTTTTGACCAAAAATTGAAAAGCCACTTAGCCTCCTTGCCTTAGCCTCTGCCTCAAAAACTGGAAATAGATGATGAACTGTATCCTTTTAATCTTCATCTTTCATTTGGAACCCCTTCCAAATGATCTAGAAACAAAAATCTCAGATCTGAGAAAAAAGATGAGCATTCTGCCAGTTTCTGCATTTTTGGTGTCTTACAGGTATAAAACAGAGTAGGATTAGCTGCCGAAAGCAAAGCTTTTGACAACTAACAATGCTTTGAGGAAAATGAATACGCTGCCGAAAATCCCGATTTTTCCACAACCTTTCAAAACTGCAAAAATGGAGTTTCTTCGATCTACCTACTCTTTAGGATCCTTATTTAGGTTCTCAACAACTTCTGCTAGAGATTTTAAATTAGGATGTGCTCTTGGCTTAGGATTTTTAAGCCTTAGTTTGATCCTTAAAACTCTAACCATTTTAAGTAACTTACGATTCTCCTTGAGCAATTTCTTATTCATCTTCTGTTGCTTTACATGAATTTTAGCTAACCTTTCAAAACAATCTCTTACCTCATCTGATGTGTTGCTTATAGTTTGGTTTTGGGATTTAATGACCCTCTCAAGCAACTTCATCTATGATATATTTTTTTTAATCTTTTCAATATTTGATGTTGACTTCTTTGCTTTGCTTGTTGATGCTTTAGGAATCTCCAGGTCTAGAACCTCTGGTGAAAAAGGTGCTTCTTCAAAAGTAGCTTGCTCAGGAACCTCTCCTTCTATTGACTCTAAATCCTCCTCTGAATATGTATAAGGAAGATTCAAGACATTTTTGTCAGGGGCACTATCTTGCCCTTTTGTAGCTTGACTGAAATCAAGATTCCTTTTAGCTCTCTTAAACTTAGAAGAAGAAATTGGCTCCTTTATTTGTACTAGGCAGATATCTCTTCTTTTCCTTTTACTGCTCATGGGTGTAGAAGATTTCTTGGATGAGATCTTCTTCTTCTCCTTGGGCTAGGGTTCTGGTTCAAATTCTCCCCAGAAAATAAGATGCTCCCAAGTATTATTACTCCTTTGCAATTCTTCAAGAACTATAATCTTGATGAGGTTGTGATGGGAGAGCCTACCCTGCACCTTGCTAGGTTTGGCCTGGACCTGGTGTGTCATTTTTGTCAAGATTCTGTGAAGGTAGAAGGGCAGATTCAAAGGGAATCTACCTGTAAAATGATTCATAAGCTTGAAATGGTAGAACATTACTCTACCATATCTTCCTTCACATGTGATGTATACCTGAATTTCTTTAAGAAAATGTTGCCACTTTTCTTCCAGGAAGGATCTAGGGATATCTTTATTCCAAGTGATACATTTGTGTTCAGGCTTGAAATAAGACCTGAATTCAATGTCTTTAGTAGTGGTTGATTTGAACCATCTTTCAACAGTCCTAGGCATCTCTTTTGCTGCTGCAACAATGGCTTCATTAACCTATACCTCAATTGTTCCAACTTTGTCCTTGGCTCCATCAAATGTCAATGAAAATGCCCCAGCCACACCTTGATGAAATCCTTGGAGTTTTTCATAAAACCTGTAGCAGCCAACATCTTTGAACATCTGGAAAATATTAGGGTGAGATTCCAGATATGTTATGTCATTGAGCTCCTTCCTAAGCAGAGCTCCTCCCTTCTTCATCTGCAAAACTAGTTGTCAATACCTGCAATACAATAAAATCGAGATTGGAAAGACACAGTGGCGCTTATAGGGGACGAATTGGAGTTCAAGTAGAGGAAAAATGCGTGATATGGGGGAAAAGATTTGAACAAAAAACCTTGATAAAGAATGAAACTCAAATAACAGTGATGATTGTATCATTTGACCAGGACAAAAAACCATGTGATAGATCAGGTAAAGACGAATGATGTGGGCTTATGATGATCTTAGTTGGTAGTAGAGAATTCAGATCTTACTAGATTATGGTTTAAAAATCTCGTCAAATAATCATAATCGGACATACATCAGATGCCAGATCACGTCATTATCCAATTTCAGTCAATTTTGGTAGCACTTGAGATGATGATGGTGTGTGTACTACCGACGGTTCAAGAGTCCAATGGGACAGACCGACCATTGAAAACATTATGCGCTTTCATCAGCTTAGAGAGCCTTTCACATGCTGTTTTAGATGCCGAAAGTGACAGCTTTCGACAGCTTAGAATGCTTTGAACAATGTCCCTTAGCTTCCGAAAGTGAAATTTGGGAGTTTTTCTAAATAAAAGTATAGACTCGTCACTTCTTGAAAAGACAAGTGAAAAACTCATCCAAAAGACACTTAACTCAAGAATAACAAAAAATATTTCATCTAATGATCCATCCTATCGCCTACTGACCATAACTTGGGAAAATTTATTCCAAGAGACAACAAGACCAACAATCCAGGAACTCCATCATGAGACCCACCAATCATATATGAATCATCAGGTCTCCTATCATTATAGGAAACTAACACGATGTACGAAGCGAGTGATTCTAGGAACCAAAGTTTAGGAGGTACCATCTGCAAAAAATAACAATTTGTCTCACCGAGGTAGACATACCCATGCTCA
The DNA here is from genome assembly GCA_009831015.1 of Picea engelmannii. Taxonomy (NCBI): domain Eukaryota; kingdom Viridiplantae; phylum Streptophyta; class Pinopsida; order Pinales; family Pinaceae; genus Picea; species Picea engelmannii. The sequence continues at coordinate 298,063 of ML783287.1, forward strand.
GGATGAAATAAAATCATGGCTGTCAATCAAATACACTGCAGATGCATGTCATATAACTATATAAAGTGTATTTGTGAGCAGTACACAATGGATATACATCTCAAAATCAAAATATATACATGTATGGTATCCATCTTCAAGAAGCCAATGATGCCTGATGGCTGGATATGAGGTCTTCTGAGCTCGAGAAACAACTTCAAAATCTTCAAAACTCGGGTAGGAGTGTAATATCAGTGTATAAATCCACTACCTAGAGGTATTTGATGGCTCATCGGGAACAGACAAGAGGATCTTGGCGATCAATGCAGAGAACTTCATTGATTTTGAACAAGGACTTGATTAGTCTTTTGGGGTGGTCGGGCATCAGGACAAGAGACAAACTGCAGAAGGGTCGACTCATGTTTAGTAATAATTCCCTTGGATGAGAGCATGACAAAATATGAGACTTGGGAATCATGGAATTGACATAAGTTCATGATGCAGGAGGCAATGCGAACTCTCCATATGTTTGGAAGGGTAACCGAATAGAGGAGGACACAACTCTATGTAGCGAGAAAAAACTCCTAAGGTCATATTGAATCCTAGGGCTTGACGAACAAATGGAAGGATGTGCTTTGTCCAAGGGAGACTCATTGTGTTGTCAAAAAAAATAAAATAATTTTCCCTTCCTCTTTTTGGGGTATATTTGATTTTTTTGTCTTTTTCAATCATTTTAGGAAGCTTGAAAAAGAACAAAGAATTCTATGTTACAAAGGAGGATTGAGTGTCGCAGACATAATAGTTCCAAGCGCGAGGAACACATTGATGCTCAGAGCAAGGGGACATATGCAGGAAAAGGAAACTTGGGAAAAATCCCCCATGGGTCAAGGTGTCAAGACGCAGAGGCAAAGTGCTACAAGGCTTGCGTATAAGGCATGCTTCAGATGGTTCAATTGAGAGCAACATGGATCTAGAATTAGGTCAAAGATGCGGGAATGCAAATTTGATTAATAAGACACAATGATAACATCCTTCGATGTAATTTTAATGAGCCTAGAGAAGGTAAGCTCGGTGGTTTTTCATTTTTAGAGAGTCTAAAAAAAAGTAAAAGGAGACTCCACTAGGGTACCTTTTTCGAAGGTAGTCTAGTTGGTTCGAAAAAGGGGTAAAATAGCACCGAATAGACGTCTATTCAAAATCATTTTAATGAGTGTGACAAAGACAAGATCACTCAAAAATATTTTCATATTTAAGGAGTCTGAAAAGAGATTAACTATGGACTCTATAAGGGATGTTCTTCTGGAACAATTTAACGAGTGTGAAGAAATAAGGTCACTCGACCATATTTTCAATTTTAGGGAGTCTAAAAAGAGCTTAACTGTGGACTCCGTGGGGGTTCCTTTTTCGTAAATTTAGTCCCTCGGGCCCAAAAAAGGGTTAAATTTATACATGAGGATACTCTTCTAAAGAACTGAGGCTCCTAGAGTATAACTTTGTTCATACTTTTGACCATCCGGACCGAAAAAGGGGTAAACTATCGTCGGATAGACGTGCCTTCAAATTTCATTTTAGCGAGCGTTAAGGGCAACAATAACACTCGACAATCCTTTCATGTTTAGAGGGTCTAAAAAGGGCTTAAAAGAAGACCCGTTGTGTTTTGGGAGTCTCGAGGGTGAGGTCAAGAGTGATAATGAATCATGCAAATGAGGCTCAAACTCATAATCAAGAAAAAATACTAAGGATTCCTGATCCTATAGTCATTAGTGACGGCATGGACACCAAAATGAAACCAGGATCTACCTAGGGAATCCATGTGAAGGTAGGATATACCACTAAATTATGACACTTCTAGAGCAGGAGTGAGGGTTCCATGTCACAATCTAGTGGGATCGATCCTATGGCAAATCGAAAAAGAAAATGAGGTGCAACAAGTGGAGGTGGAATCCTATCTTATATGCACAAAGTTGGAAAAATGACATTTTACCAAAAGACCTTTAAAACTGACCCAACTCTCGAAAAACTTCCAAAATACCCAAAGTAACACTTATCGTAACATCCCCTGAGAAACTCAAGAACCATAGTAAATGATTTTCAAGCTAGAAAAAATCACAAAAAGGGGCCAAAAAGTCTATAAATAGAAAGCTGGTAGCTCATTATCACCATTGTAAATTGAGAATTGACCAAAAGTCAAAAAACACCCCTTTGCTGAAATAGTTTATTCTGGGAGCTTCAGTGGATGAAACGAACTTCCATTTGGACCAAGTAAGTACAAACTAGCCTCTCTTGCATTCCCATTCTTCAATTTTTCATTTGTTTTTGTTTTTTTGGGGGGCCCTGACCTTTAAAGAGGTCGGCTCTGCATGTATGCGGGCTGTCCAAGAACAACTTGTGTGTACACATGGGTAGAATATAAATTTCTCGTGTGCACATGCGACTGTCCCCAAGACAGCCCACGTACACCCTCAACTAAGTGAAAAAAAATGAAAATGCAAGAGTTAACTCTCCATCCATTTGTTATTTTGCAGGATGTATGTGCATTGGAGAGAAAGGGAGCATGAGGACATTGATTTTTTGGTCTCAGAGGACCCTACTGCTATCGTCGTCTTGTCATAATGCGGGTTTTTAAAGTTCTTCCAGTGTCCGTCTATGAGGGCACAACCCAAGTTTCTAAATGCATTGATAGATTACTGGTATCCTGATGCAGAGGCATTCATTGACTCCAACAATTGAAGATATTTTTCTTCCTAACTGGTCTCTCGAGGAGAGGGGACCCATTCAACTTGCATATTTTTCCCCTAAGGGCCTCACAACATCGAGGAGTTAATTGGACTCCATTGTCAGGCTGGTACTGAGAAAGTAGGTTCTCAGGTGCTTATTCATAAGATAATAAACCTATCACTCAAAATGATATTTCTACTCATTGGGCGGATCACTAGATCTGCGACTTTGCATCAGGCTTCCTGGGAGCACATGCATTGTGCAATAATGTGATTAAATGCACAGATTTTTTACTAGAGTACCACCATGTTGGATTTCATGAAGAGACAACTAACAAAGTTTTGGATACAGGAGCACCAAAACTTCAGGTTTGGGACCATTTTGTGCTCCTTTTTCTTCAAGAGGGTGCCCCGTCTTAGTCCTTGAGAGACTATATGAGGGCATGAGGCCTCTCTCTCAGCGCTATGCATATGGGCGACGTTTTTGCCACGACAGGGGGGAGGGAGGACCATCAATTCCTTTGATGACAAGTTTTTTGACTAGTGGTCATGACAGATTCCCACAATAGAGGACTACCCCTATGCTAGGATCAATTTTTCTAGAGATCCTGATATGCCTGTACCTCCCGGGGCAGAGCGAGGAGAGATAGGTAAGTTTTCTTTTCAAAGTTATTTAATTTTTATGTCTTTTTATATATATCATTTGTTTTGGTATACTAGAGTATCTGACACTTACGTATCTATTATGTATATATGTGGGACTAGTGCGTCCAACAAACTTCTCGAGGACTAGGTGGCATCCTCAACCAGAGGCAGGACTAGTTGGAGCCATCGAAACAGTAGCAATAGTAGGGGGGGCTCCATCTGGAGAGGCTCAGAGAGTATTGAGATGGGTAGAGAAGAACCTTACCACGCTCACTCGTACAGTACCTATGGCAGAGATCAAGGATCTCCCACCATCGATGCAACCTCATGTAGTTGGGGTGCCACGGACCTGGGTCCATCTCTTTTGGAGTTTGGAAAACATTGTTTTTCACTACAGAAGGGCCAACATGCCCTACCCTTAGCTAGGCTAGACTACTTACATGTCGAGAGCACGTTTTGTATATTTTTTAGCACATAAGCCCTATGACTCTTAATGGACATATTTTTGAGGCGCTTTCACCCACCCATGTACTCTGATATTTTTTGATATATATATGTATATTTTACATCTTTTTACGTCTTATGGATTACATCTATTTTACAAATGTATTTACATGTGCGTGTGTGTTCTTTTCTTACATGTGTGCAATATGCCAATCTAATACATGATTATCTAGAGTATCTGTTATTTGATTCAATCTCCTAGGAACATGGATATAAGTAATGTAATCAAAGCTTCGTTCTAAGAGATGTACCCTAAGGAACCGTCGGTGTAGAGTAGGATCATAAATGCGGTAAACCCCATTTAACTGAGACACAACTAGCTGAGTGTCTAAGTAGACTCGGAGGTGAGAGATACCATGTGACAAAGTGTCATGAAGAAACACTAATATTGCACTGTATTCGGTGACATTGTTTGTGACATCACCTAAACAGATACCTCATGAAGATAGAAACTAGCCTTGAGGTGTTGATCTAGGGGATCAAATTTTGCTCAAAATTCAAAGTGCTCGGAATCAATTCAAATCAAATGGGTGCGTAGGCCTCGTCATCACGAACCCAACACAACTCGTTTGGGTTCAAACAGACATCGGATGAGTGAGATATTGCGTTCTGTTCAAATCGTCAAATAGGGAAAAAAATTGTTGACTGTACAGTCCATACGGATGCTGACGTGGCAGGGTCGTACGATGATGTGGCGGCACCATACGCTAATGTGGCAGGTCTGAGTTGGCAGAAAGTTGGCAGTTGGATGGTCGAATCATTTCTTGACATGTGGCATCTTGGTGGTGAATGGATTGGTGACACGTGGCCCAAGCAAGGGTTTCCATGTGTCACCTGGGCATTGGATAAAACTTGTGTAGTCGGCAGGACTCGACCCCATGACCTCAGGGTAGGGGAAGAGATTTGGGAAGGGCCACCCAACCAGTGCACCCACCATTGGTTCTTAACATATAAACGGTTTCAAAAATATATAAGTTTGAATTATATATTGGTTAGGTGCGGTCCAGGCCAGGGCTAAGCCCCAACCCCCATTCACATGTGGCTTACCATATGACCTACCCGCACGCATTTTTCAAATGAATTCGGAGCCCACACACCTGAACACTTGGGACATTACCATAATTTTTAAACCTTGTCCCCTTTTGTGTGCGCGTGCGGTCATATGACCCATATTCCCAACGGTTTGGCGGTTAGGGGCTAGGTTCCCTAACCGTCCTACAGTTTGCATGGTTTTCAGTTATGTGCCTGGTGCTATGTTTTAGCACGAAAATGAGTGGGTGAGCTAGGTTGGACACACAGAGGTGCATTTTGGCGATCCAGAGACAACAAGTTTGAAGGGGAACTTCCAGGAAGCTTATCTTCTTCAATTTTTGGCCAAATCAGGTGTCGCAAAAGCCCAGCTAGGGGTTTTTGGACATTCTAAAGCCATTGGAGCCATCTATTTGGAATTTTGAGCATTGTAAAGAACATATTTTATCACTTTGAGCAAATAATATAAAAGATCCATTGGAAGCTAGACCAGGAGATGTAGCCCAAGACAGGGGTGAACTCCTTTATCATTTGTTGTGTTATGTGTTTATTGTTCACTGTTATTTGTTGCTTATTATTTGCATCTTGAATGTGTAATTTCTATCAAAATTTGTGTTTGCAAAATTGATCCATTTTCATAGGAACACTTGAATTAAAACTTGCAAATATTTTCAAGAATACAAGCCTTTATCATTTTCAGATCAAGTTGGTGTTGGTCACTATAATTGCTTATTTAATCTAAACAATCAAGTGCTACATAAATTGTCAACCCAGGGAAGTCTGTTTATTTCAAAGGTAACCACACACTATATATGCTCAATCTCAAAAGCAACCTAAAGTTGTAGTAAAAATATATTAATCACACTTGCCTTGAACAAACTGAAGTTGTAACTTGAATTACAGGAAAGCAACCTACCTATTACAGAGCTCAAAGTTTAAAGAAATGATTAATTGAAGAATCCTGGATTACATTAAAATAACAACAAGATACTGCAACAGGAAAGACCAACTATTTTGTAACCAGAGAATAGGACCCTATTCCCAAAGCAAGAATCTTCAGCACCTGTTTCCGATCATCACACTTCATGAACTCATTGCTTAACTGAAATAATTGACACACACACTGAGGGCTATCTATGTCTTAACAGAGAACAAGACCCTATTTCCTAAGTAGGAAACTTCAACACCTGTTTCTGATTAGCACACTTTCATGAACTCATTAATGCACTGAAGGCTAACTATCTCTAACAGAGAACAGGACCCTATTCCCTAAGCAGGAAACTTTAGCACGTGTTTCTGATTAGCACACTTTCATAAATTCATCAAACAGGATTGCTAACTAAAATGATTAATAGTTACCCAAGCATGAATCACATGAAAACAATGTAACATTCAGTAAAGCAGAGTTTCAGCAAGACAAAGTTTAGTAAAGTAGTGTTTCAGCAAAGGAGAATTCAATAAAGCAGTGTTTCAGCAAAATAGAATTTAGTCAAGGCATAAACAGAAATCACACTAACACACTACAAAGCTAACGGGTGAATCTTGTGAAGAAGGTGGGCCCTCCCTTCTCACAATATTCCCCTAAAATGAAAGGAACTAGAGAGAAATGCTCCGAACAGTCTTTTATTCATCTGTCAACTGTATCATATTACAAATTGAATTAGAATACATCCTTCTCTGTAAATCCTTTCTTAGCTAAAACAGAAGGTCCTCTCGAATGGTGATTTCATCTTATTTAAAGAGGAGGATCCCTTCGATACAATCATTACAAGTGTACATCTGAGTCTTATTCTTAGTCAGATCGACTTTCTAAACTAGAATAGGATATCCTAGTCTCCCGCAACAAAATGCTATTACAAGTGCTGAGTGAGGTGTTGTTGTTGCAGCTGGCGTAACAACTTATTTATTTGTCTCTTGTTACTGCTATTGTATGTTGTTTCAGCATTGCAAATCGCGGGTTGTTTCAGCCATGGTATTTGTGTTTTGACTGTTTCAGCACCTCTCAGGCAGCAACAATGGTTTATGCTAGCTCAAGGTGTGGCTGTTGTAGTCAATATGTGTGAGTTGTTGTTTCAGCATCGTTGAACATGGACTGTGTAACTGTTTCTGTGTTTCAGCATCGTTGATCACGGACTGTGTAACGGCTTCTGTGTTTCAGCATCGTTGACCATGGACTGTGTAACGACTTCTATGTTTCAGCATCGTTGATCATGGATTGTGTAACAACTTCTGTGTTTCAGCATCGTTGACCACGGACTGTGTAACAACTTCTTTTGTATGAGTTGTTGTTTTAGCCACTGGGTTCGCATTCTTTAACTGTTTCAGCAATAGGCCTTGATGCTAATCCTGTAGTTCAAACTGTTTCAGCACTTATACATTTTTGATCAGTGGTTAAGTACGAGAGTAATGTAAAATTATATGCAAAACATATTAAACGTATAGTAAAGAGAAGAGACGTTGTATACCTTTGGAAAGATATGGTAAAGTGATCATATGAGTTTAAATGTGAGTGAAACAAGAGTGTAATGGTGGAAAAAAGTGTGGGAAAAAAGGTACATTGTGTGGTCCTAACATCCCCCCCAACTGAAAATGTTGTATGTCCTCAGGCAACTTCACTCTGAATCGGAATCTGAATACCGACTCTGAGCGTGCAAGTTACTCAAGCAGTAGCTATGGGAGGTGCTGTCGGTTGGAGCTCTGAACCCTTGAACGCGTTGTAACCTTTGTCAAGCTGTTGTTTCTGTCTTCTTAGGCAACTTATAATGAATTTGATATATCTCTGCTGGCAACCAAAGAATAGGAAAATAAAACTGGTACCCTATCCAGCTTTCAGCACATTGCTGAACACACTTGATATAGTTAGGTACCCTGGAGATTGCTATCTCAATATTAGTGGGGCTAAAAGGATTGTGTTCCTGTCTTTTCTCAGTAGATTGTTGCCAAAACATGTTGTTTTCCTGTAGGGCAGCAATCTCTGTGGATCTGATGAAGTGTTGACAATCCTGAAGCACTGTTGTTTGTAGTTGTTGAATGTGTTCAGTCATCCCTAGTTTCTTTAAGAACTGATAATACTCTGTAACAAAGGTGGCTGCATTTTGTGGTTCTGGCCTTATCCACAGAAGGCGATTATCCTCGTTATGCTTGGCAGCTAGGAAGTCATCCTGCCATATAATCTGATTGTTGAGGAAAGAGGTGAGTGCCCTAATCTGGATGTCACTGACAAGAGGGTTAATGTTAAGCTGTCGATTCTCAGGGATGGCCTCATTATGAAGATATGCCTCACAGAGGAGGTGTTGATCCATAGCAGAGGCTTCTGTAAAGGTTTTGATAAAATCTGTTGGATGTAACACTGCATGGGGTCTACCTTCTGTGATTGATTTGATCTGAAACCATGTAAGTCGTTCCATGAGGAACAAGGAGTAATTGCAAGATGGTTTCCTTGTAGCCAATAGATTTTGTGCCAAGTAAAATATCAGGAGAAATCTACCTTTTATCTCTTTGTTTTATTTCTTAAGGGCACGATCTTCTTGGCGTGTTTTCTCCAAAGCTTCCCAATTTGAGTAGGTATGATTTATCCAGATTTGTTTGTGTTCCTGCAGGCTTTTGGCCTGTGTAACAACAAACTCTTTTTTCCATTTTTATATTATTGCCTTCACATCCCATGGATGAGTTTGTGTTTCAGCGTTGCAAGTAATAGGCTGAGGTAGGGTCTGAGTTTGTGTTTCAGCATTGCAAGTAGTAGGCTGAGGTAGGGTCTGAGTGGCTTGTTCCACAAGGGTCTGGATATTGATCTGGCTGGGAGGGGCATATTCATCAATAGGCAATGTTTGTATAGATTTATTAGCATACACAGGGGTTTCTGATTTGACATTTGTTGCAGGACAGGGTTCAGTCTTTATTTTGGAGGGTCCTCCTGGTTCTTGTATTTCAGCTGTAGTTGGTTCTTGTGTGACAGCTAGAGTTGGTTCTTGTGTAACAACATGTTTTTCTTTTTTGACTGCAAACGTTGTAGGTGCAGGGGTAGCTCCTGGCATTGGAATTTGAATTACTTTGTAGCCTTCTTGATAGTAGATGTCCCCACATTGACAACACATATATTCTCTACACGGATTCTCTGGTGTAGTTCCTTCTGACATGGTCATTGTGCGAGCTAGGGTGTAAAAATTAAGTTCCTTCTCATAGGCTTCCTTTGCTGCAGCTAGCTCTTGCTTATAGGCTTCCAGTTGAGATTTTCAGAATTCATTTTCTTCTAAGATAGAGGCCATTGTTGGTTCTGGTTGAGGGGTGACTGGTTCTTGTGTAACAGTCACAGCCTCACTAGATGGTTCATGTGGAGAAGCTACAGGATCAACAACTGCTTCTTGTGTTTCAGCTTCTTGATGTAAGGAAAGTAATGTTGCAACACCGTGGACCTCTGATTCCTGCATCTCAGTATCAATGTCAGCAGCTGGTTCTTGTGTTTCAGCCACTGAATGAGTAGCTGGTTCTTGTGTTTCAGCTACGAATTGGGTAGCTGGTTCTTATGGTTCAACTACTTGATGAGTAGCTGGTTCTTGTGTTTCAGCTACTTGATTTGAAACGGATGATGTCGCAACACCTTGGGCATCTGGTTCTTGTGTTTCAGTGCCTGTGGGTGGAATAGGCAAAGATTCTGACATTTGGGAGGTTGGTGATGTACGGGGTATTAGTTGGATGGGTTGGGGATTTAGGGTGGTGGTAGTAGTGGGTGCCCTTGTTGAGGCCCTTGTTCGTTTTCTTTGTAATAAGGGCAAAAAGAAAGGAATTTGTTTTCATTTGCGTGGGGGGTTTTCCTCAATGATGGGGCAGGGAGAATTATCTAGTTCAGAATCATCACTGAGAATATGAAGGGCAGGAGTGGATGATTCTCTTAAAATGTGGGACGGGCTTGGTATGGTAGGGGGGTTAATTGGGTTGATTGGGTCTGAAGGCGGACTGTTAGGTATTTCTGGAGAATCTGGAGGGTTTTGTGGTTGTTGTTCCTGAAGATTTTCAGGAATTTCTACAGCTTCTTGGGACTCTATAGGTGGGTTGTTTAGTGGAGGGTTTTGTTGGGAAAAACCCTTTTGGATAAGAAGTTGAACGAGACAGTGATGGGTGAGTGAAAGGGCAGGATCTTTAGCCTTTCTACAGTAGTGCGGCATATTTTTGAGACAACCGAGTAGATAATAAGGAATGTTCACCAATCTATTATGTTGTAAATGAGACAACAGGAGAAAATCATGTTGGTAGACTACCTAATATCGGCCTTCCCAGGTAAGGTAGTGTTTGACTAATTTTGCAACTTCCGGCCATGGAGGAGGCAACGAGCTAAGTCGAACACCCCGCCCTTTGAATTCAATTTGTTCCTTTGGCAAGAGGAAATCCTGTTGGGGATTCAGGATGATATGTTTGCAGGTGAACAAGCGAGTGCCATTAGTGGGGAGACCCGAAACCTGCGCTATATCCTCTTCTGTCACTGAGATTCGAACCCTTTGAACAATGAAATGATCTCCCTGGAGATTTTGAAAAAATTGCAGAACCTGTTGTTGATCAAACCCCTGGAGTCTCTGAAAATAATTGAGCCATCCTGCCTGCAGAAAAATTTGATAGGCTTCTGGATACAGTTATAACAGGGTTGTTGTGGCGGGTTCATACCGTATAACAAAGCCTCCCATAGCTATCAGCTCAATAAAATACATCGTCAAAGAGTCGAGTAACAGCTTCTGTGCAGAGTAAGTTTTTTGAGTGAAGGCATGCAAATGGTGGTGAAACAAACGAAAGGATGGTAAATAGGAATGGCGGTGATTAATTCGTGTGAAATGATGGTATATGAATTTGATATTTCCTTCCTCCCTTCTAGTGTGGATAATAATGATTTTACACGGTTGGTAATAATGATTTGGAATCTTCTCATTAACTATAGCTTAATTGTATTTACATAGAATTTACATACCTCGCCTTATCTTTTGATTCGTACTTAAACAAAATACAATGCCTGTCCATAATAGTTCTGCAGTGGCCGTGGCAGAGACTTTTGATTTATTAGCTAAATTGTATCAAGGATTTGTTGATTGGAAGGACAAAATATAGTATGAGAGCGCAAAGGCTTAATGACAGAGACTGTTGAAAAGTTGGTGCTTCAATGATAGGAAGAATAGAGTGATGTTGCAGAATACTGCTGAGGAAGTGGTGTTTCAGCCATAAAAAGAAGGGCGAAACAATTGTTGAATGGTGTTGTTTCGTCAGTGGAAAATGGTGAAAAGTTGTTGACAGTGGTGTTTCAGTAGTGAAGAATTGTGGAACAGTGGAGTTTCGACAATGGGAAGAATGGCGAAAGGTTGCTGACAATGGTGTTTCAGCAATGAGAGAATGGCGAAAGTTGTTGACAGTGGTGTTTCAGCAATGGGAGAATGGTGAAAGTTGCTGACAATGGTGTTTCAGCAGTGAAGAATTGCGGAACAGTGGAGTTTCAGCAATAGAAAGAAGGTGAAATAATTGTTGGATGGTGTTGTTTTGTCAATGGGAAAATGGTGAAAGGTTGTTGAACAGTGGTGTTTCAGCAATGGAAAATGGTGAAAGGTTGCTAACAATGGTGTTTTAGAAGTGTAGAAAATGGCAGAAAGTTGTTGAATAGTGGTGTTTCAGCAGTGGAGAAAATGGCAGAAAGTTGCTAAATAGTGGTGTTTCAGCAGTGGAGAAAATGGCAAAGGGTTGTTGAACAGTGGTGTTTCAGCAATGGGAGAGTTGTGTTCTTCTTGAAGTAAGACTGTCCTTCCTTAGTAGGCCTTTTCTTTGATCAAGAATCTGGAAAAATCAATTGTAACATGGTATTTCTTGACAGGGATTATTAGTAAACGAAATCTAATCTACTACTAAAGAAATTAAATTAAAAGAATTAATTGCAATGAGGGGTAGGAGCCCCCTCTAAAAAGAGATACTGAGCATCTGCCACACATGTGGCCTTAAAATCTTCTTTGGAAATAGGGCGTTGGTGCATAAGGAGACGATGACCATTTACAAGTAACGGTGTTTTAGAGTCATCGATTGTGAGAAGCCTTACTGTTCCATTGGGGAAAAAAGTTTCTACTTTGTAGGGTCCAAGCCATCTTGTACGTAGTTTCCCTTGGAATTATTTAAACCGAGAGTCATACAGTAGTGCCCAATTACCTTTTTGGAATTGCTTATGCTTAATAGTTTTGTCATGCCATTTTGATCTTTGCTGCTGAATCATGGTTGTCTGATGAATGGCATCTAGTCTTTTTTCATCCAATTCATTAAGCTGCTGCAACCTAGCTGTCTGTGCATTGGTCAAATCAAGGTTGAAAACTGAAGCAGTCCTTAAGGTTTTGATTTCAAATTCCACAGGAAAGACAACACGCTTTCCATAAACTAGTTCATAGGGAGAGAATCCCGTAGTATTTCTCCAGGTAGTTCTGTAGGCCCATAATGCTTCAGGGAGTCTGTAAGACCAATCCTTTTTGTTTTCCTTCACTGTTTTTGTGAGAATGGCTTCTATTAATTTATTTGTGCTTTCCACTTATCCATTGGCTTGGGGGTGGTATGCTATAGTCATTCTATGCTGAATATGATATTTTTGAAGGGGGGCTTTAAAACCATGAGAAGTGAAAGGATGTCCTCCATCTGTAACTAATTCTCTTGGCACTCCAAATATGATGAAGATGTCTTCAAATAAGAGATCTATAACTGCTTCTTCGGTCTCTCTATGGAGTGATTTAGCTTCCACCCATTTTTTCATATAGTCTGTACTATGTAAACTTTCTGATTGGATGGGGGGTTAATGGGTCCTACAAAGTCTAAGGCCCATATTTCAAATGGTTCAAGTACTATCTGGGGGTTTAATGGAATTTCATTATATGATTAGTTTGGCCCATTCTTTGGTAGCTATCACAGGCCCAGACATATTTATTTTCATCTTTAAAAAGTGAAGGCCAATAATACCCCATCCTGAGAATTTTATGTGTTGTTCTCTTATCAGCAAAATGCCCTCCACAAGGGCCATCATGACAAGATTTTAGTAGGTCATAAACCTCATCTTCTCTAATGCACCTTCGTATTTCTTGATCAGGTCCTGTATGGAAAAGACACCCACTTATCCAACTATACCGAGCACTTTGTTGAATGATTCTTCTCTTCTCTCGGTGGGATAGGTGTGGTGGTAACTTCCCTGCAACCAAGTAGTTAGCAATGTCTGCATACCAAGGTGAGTGAGAAGAAACTGCAAATAGATATTCATCAGGAAAGGAATCATCTACTGGGGTATCATCATCAGGTGTCAACCGAGAAAGGAAATCAGCAACTACATTTTCTTTTCCTGGTCTATCTACAATTATAATATCAATTTTTTGCAATAATAGTAACCATCTAGTGACTCGAGCATTTGTGATAGGTTTGTTCATTAGATATTTGATGGCTGAGTGATCAGTATGGACAAGAGTAGAATAGCCAGTGATGTAATGTCTAAATTTATTAATGGCATAGATAACTGCTAAAAATTCATTTTCGGTGACTGTATAATTGAGTTCAGCAGGAGTCATATTCTTGATGATGAAATAAATAGCATAAGGGAGATGATTGTCTTCTTTTCCCAAGACAGATCCTATTGCAGTATCTGAAGCATCAGAGGATATGTGAAAGGGAAGTGTCCAATCAGGTCCTCTAAGAATAGGAGCTGTAGATAACTGATGTTTAAGTGTATTAAATGCTTCCTAGCAAGAATTAGTCCATTTGAATTCAACATTTTTCATCAGTAGCACAAACAGGGGAGAAGCTATTTTGGAAAAAAAATTGATAAATCTTTTGTAGTATCTAGCATGTCCTAGAAAACTTCTTACCTCTGTTTGGGTTTTGGGAGTAGGAAGATCCTTAATGACTTGTATCTTGGATGGGTCTGCCTGAATTCCTTGAGATGAGATAAAATGTCCAAGCACTATTCCTTCACTCATCATCATATGACATTTTTTTGTACTTAAGGAAAGGTGGGCTTGTATACATCATTTAAGTACTTTCTCAAGGTTTTGTAGTGCTTCCTAAAAAGAAAAACCATAAGGGGTAAAATCATCCATAAAAATTTCCATAGAGTCATTAAGCATATCAGAAAAGATTCCTATAACTGCTCTTTGAAAGGTTGTTGGTGCATTACATAGTCCAAATGGGAGAACTCTATAAGATAAAGTTCCCCAAGGGCTAGTAAAAGTGGTTTTATCTTGATCTTGAGGTGCAATTTTAATCTGATTATACCCACTGAAACCATCTAAAAATGAGAAAAAATTCTTGCCTGAAAAACTGTCTAACACCTGATCAATGAATGGTAATGGAAAGTGATCTTTTTGAGTAGCTTTATTTAAGGCTCTATAGTCCACACATACTCTCCATTTTCTATTTTTCTTAGGAACTATTACCAATGGGGAAACCCATTCACTGTATGATATAGGATATATAAACCCTGCGTTGAGCAATTTTTGAAGTTCTTCTTTAAGGATTTCTCTTAAGTTAGGGTTCATTTGGTGTTGGGATTGGAAGATCGGTCGACAATATTCCTTGATATATATTCGATGAGTACATAATTTAGGCGATATTCCTTTCATGTCTGTATAGTCCCAAGCGAATGCTTCTTTATGTTCAAGGAGTAACTTCATTAATTATTGTGTTTCAACATCTGTCAGGTTGGGGTTTATGTTTAGTGTTTTTCCAGGTTCAATTTCTACTGGTATGCTTTTGGAAGAGATGGTGGCAAATGTTTGAGGTGGGTTCTCAGAGTCAAGGTTTTCTTGATTATCTGACTCCAAAATTGCAGCTAGCTCGTTGTGAGTTTCTGGAGTCACAGAGGAGGGTTCACAAATAAAATTATTAATTACTTCATCCTCAGTAGCGTTTTTAAGGCTTAGAGCTTGTCCGATAGTCAAGATGGGCTGAGTAAGTTGATCATCAAAGTCTATCCATACGAAATTATCATTATTAATCAGGGGTGTAGCGTGAGGGTAGAGGGTGAGTTGTTTGGTCTCGTAACTATTGGAGATCGTCATTGAACCTGATCTACAGCTGATAAAAGCATCTGCTGTGGCTAGCCAAGTCCTGCCCAAAATTAAAGGGTGCCACCCCAACTTTGTTTTGGGTTGTAATACCACAAAGTCGGCTGGATAGTTCCAGGATTCCACTGAGATAATTAGATCTTCAATGACTCCCTCTGGTTTGATTGTGGATCGATCAGCTAATTCTAGGATAGTTGAGGTGTCTCTGGTTTCATTTTGCAATTGTAACGGTTGTGAGGTTTCCAGAGTCATAATGTTGATAGCGACACCTAAGTCTACCAGGACTCGAGGGATTATCGTTTTTCCTATTTTTACTGAGACGGTAGGGTGGCCGGGATCACCATATTTAACTGGGGGGGATTTACTTGACATTAGTGCAGACAAATCACCCATAACATGGACTGTGAGGGGATCCTTAATTTTCCTACCAGGCTTCTTAACACAAATGTCTCACATCGTCCTGGCATAAATAGGTACATATCGGAGTGCTTGTAGTAGAGGAATTTTGACATAAAGATTCTGTAATTCCTCGAGAAGATTGAAAGCAGGTGGCTCAAGCGTTTTAGTCAAGGCTAAATGCTCAGGAAATGGTGGTTTTGCTGTTTCAACAACATTGTTATAGGATGATTGTACCTCATCAGGTACATCATGCTCTTTTGTTTCCTCTTTATTAGAAGAGGTAACATTGGCTATGATAGGTTCTACTATTCTCCTAGATCATAAATGAATATCGTTGTATTGCGCAGGGAGAAGAGAAAATGTAGGTTGGTTATGAATATCAATGCACTGCACAAATTTATTATTGGGGTTAGGGTTAGGTTGTATAGGTAGCTGGGGTCTCATCATCTGATTGTTTAGTGGAGTACCTGATGGTAGGGAGAGCGGTTGCATAAATTGTGATTGGGGTAATTGATTTGGGAAGGGGGGTTGTCCTCTCCAATTTGGATTCTATTGGTTTTGATATGGTTGTTGTTGTTGTGGAGGCCAAGGAGTCCACATTGATGGATCAACAAAGGGTGGGTTAGTTTGTTGCATGGGTGGTTAATTCATTTGGTTTGGATATTGCATTTGATTATAGGGAGGGTAACTCATTTGATTGAAATAAGGATAGTTATTCCAACGATTAGAAGATGTAAATGGCATGTTAGGATTCATACCTTGTCCCCACGGTTGCCATTGCCTTCTTTGTGTCAACATATAGACAACTTCAGCTTCTTCATCAGTTGATTGTAATGCTGCCTTGATCCCTGGTAAAGATGGACATTGTTGCGTTTCATGATCTTTATCACAGATAGTGCAGATTGGCTTTTTTTCCAATGGACATTCCCTTCGTGGGTGCTTGTCTCTGCATTTAGAACAAAAGATGGACAGGGTTGCTTCTTCTTCTGCTTGTTTCTTTTGAATCTGCATGGTGTCAATTTGTGAGGCAAAAGAGCTTAACATTTCAGTTTTAAAACCTTCAAGTAAATTACCTATTTCGGCTCTTGTTGCTCCCCCACTGGATGATTTTTGGACTCTTGAAAATGTGGTGTTCCTGCTATTTGATCTATTTCTTGAAGCTCCTCTTGAACATCTTTTGCATAAGTTAACAATTTCATCATATGATTCCTTAGATATGTCCCCTTTTCCAAGCATATTCAACATATCTAGACAGTCATCCCTTACCCCTTTTAATAATATAGTTTTAAGAATGTCTTTACTTACATTGGGGTGACTGGATCTTTGTAGATTGTACTGTAGCCTTTCTACAAATTCCTCCATATTTTCATCCTCTTTCTACATCATCTTAAATAGTTCCTCCCTCTTTTCTCTTGTTCGGCAGTAGTCCTAGTATTTATTCAGGAATTTCTGTTTCATTTGGTCCCATGTTGTGATTACATGGCCTCCAAGACTCATGAACCATATTAATGCATTTCCTTTCAATGTTGTTGGAAATAGCTTTAATTTTTGAGCATTGCAAACGTAATCATAACTTTTGCATAATATATCAAACTCAAAAAGGAATTCATCGGGATCTTCTGAAGACAAACCATGAAAATTAGGTAGTGCTGAGAGTGGAATGTTCTTCATGGGGGATACCCCTCTAGGAATATCACCAATAGGAAATCCTAATGTGGAGAAAGAGTTTTCGTCATTTACCTCTCCTTCAGGACCTGCCTGTTCTTCATGATGCAATTCTTCATTGTACTCATCCATGTTTTCTTCTATCTGCTCCCCTGCTGCGCTTGCTCTGTCCTCAATGTTTCCTACTGGTTTCTTAACTGTCTCAGGATTCCAAACTTATTTCCCCGTTTCAAAGTTTGCTTGAAATGAAGGTTGGGATTTTGGTTTTCGAGTATTTGGTCGTTGAGCAGCAGATTCAGACTTTGATATAATCTCGTCAATATAAGTCTTTCTTCCTCCTCTTCCTCTGCCCCTGCCACCTATAGGGTCAGTGTCTTTGGGGTCTCCGCGTCCTCTCATGCAATCTTTGTATCTGAAAAATCATAAGTGCCTTTGAAATCTATAATTACCTTCCCCAGCAACGGCGCCAAAATGTTGGTCACTATAATTTCTTATTTAATCTAAACAATCAATTGCTACATAAATTGTCAACCCAGGGAAGTCTGTTTATTTCAAAGGTAACCACACACTATATATGCTCAATCTTAAAAGAAACCTAAAGTTGTAGTACAAATATATTAATCACACTTGCCTTGAACAAACTGAAGTTGTAACTTGAATTACAGGAAAGCAACCTTCCTATTGCAGAGCTCAAAGTTTAAAGAAATGATTAATTGAAGAATCTTGGATTACATTAAAATAACAACAAGATACTGCAACAGGAAATACCAACTATTCTGTAACCAGAGAACAAGACCCTATTCCCAAAGCAGGAATCTTCAGCACCTGTTTCCGATCATCACACTTCATGAACTCATTGCTTAACGGAAATAATTGACATACACACTGAAGGCTGTATATGTCTTAACAGAGAACGGGACCCTATTTCCTAAGTAGGAAACTTCAACACCTATTTCTGATTAGCACACTTTCATGAACTCATTAATGCACTGAAGGCTAACTATCTCTAACAGAGAACATGACCCTATTCCCTAAGCAGGAAACTTCAACACCTGTTTCTGATTAGCACACTTTCATAAATTCATCAAACATGATTGCTAACTAAAATGATTAACAGTTACCCAAGAATGAATCACATGAAAATAATGTAACATTCAGTAAAGCAGAGTTTTAGCAAGACAGAGTTCAGTAAAGTAGTGTTTCAGCAAAGCAGAATTCAATAAAGCAGTGTTTCAGTAAAACAGAATTTAGTCAAGGCATAAACATAAATCACACTAACACACTACAAAGATAACGGGTGAATCTTGTGAAGAAGGTGGGCCCTCCCTTCTCACAAGATTCCCCTAAAACGAAAGGAACAAGAGAGAAATGCTCAGAATAGTCTTTTATTCATCTGTCAACTGTATCATATTACAAATTGAAGTATAATATGTCCTTCTCTGTAAATAGTTTCTTATCTAAAACAGAAGTTCCTCTCGAATGGTGATTTCCTCTTATTTAAAGAGGAGTATCCCTTCGATACAATCATTACAGGTGTACATCTGAGTCCTATTCTTAGTCAGATCGACTTTCTAAACTAGAATAGGATATCCTAGTCTCCCGCAACAGAATGCTATTACAAGTGCTGAGTGAGGTGTTGCTATTGCGGCTGGCATAACAGATTCTTTATTTTTCTCTTGTTACTGCTATTGTATGTTGTTTCAGCATTGCAAATCGCAGGCTGTTTTAGCCACGGGATTTACGTTTTGACTATTTCAACATCTCTCAGGCAACAACAATGGTTGATGCTAGCTCAAGGTGTGGCTGTTGTAGTCAATCTATGTGAGTTGTTGTTTCAGCATCGTTGACCACAGACTGTGTAACTACTTCTGTGTTTCAGCATCGTTGATCACGGACTGTGTAATGACTTCTATGTTTCAGCATCATTGACCACAGACTGTGTAACGACTTCTGTGTTTCAGCATCGTTGATCATGGACTGTGTAACGGCTTTTGTATTTCATCATCGTTGACCATGGACTGTGTAACATCTTCTTCTATATGAGTTGTTGTTTCAGCCACAGGGTTCGCATGCTTTAACTGTTTAAGCAATAGACCTTGATGCTAATCATGTAGTTCGAACTGTTTCAGCACTTATACATTTCTGATCAGTGGTTAAGTACAAGAGTAATGTAAAATTATATGCAAAATAGATTAAACATATAGTAAAGAGAAGAGACATTGTATACCTTTGTAAATATATGGTAAAGTGATCATATGAGTTTAAATGTGAGTGAAACAAGAGTGTAATGGTGGCAAAAAGTGTGGGCAAAAAGGTACATTGTGTGGTCCTAACAGTTGGTATCAGAGCATAGGTTTTTGAAGGCTTGATTATTTGCAAGTGTTTTGTTTTATGATGCTCACAAGGTTGAAACTCAGAAGAGGAGAAGGTCAACTTGTAAAGCCAAGTTCTCATCCTTCAAGAAGAAAAATTATATCATCACCTCAAGATTCAAGGAGGCATTCACCAAGTATGGCTCATGAAGAGAGTCATGAAAATATTCCTACAGAAGATGAAGATATCAGAAAGGATTTCATGGAAATGAGAGAAATTATGAAAGTCTTGATGGAAGAAAGGAATACAAGGTTGCAAGGTGAAGGCTCCAACCCTTCAAAGAACAAGGGAGACAGTGGTGATAAAACTCCAAATGGAAATGGAGGGAATGGTGCTTCTCCACCTCCCTCACCTCCATCTTCATCTTCTTCTACCAATTCACAACCTCTTCCAAATTCTCCAAAGGGACATGGTAAAACTCCTCCACAAATTCCTTTGTTAAAGCTTGATATTAAATTTGAATTGCCAATGTACAATGGAGAGGTAAATGCTGAGAAATTAGATAACTGGATTCATCAGATTGAGGTGTATTGTAGGATACAAAAAATTCAAGATGATGAAACTAAGATTCAACTTGCTTCTTTAAGATTGGATAGTGTAGCACTCATTTGGTGGGAATCCAAGACTCAAGAGGACATGAAGAAACATGGTAAAATTTTAACCTCTTGGAATGATTTTATTGTTGCAATTAAAAAACAATTTTACCCATTGGCATATATGCAAAAATATACTATGGATTGGCAAAATTTTAGACAAGCTAAAGGGAAAAATATGCAAAGCTTTAATCAAGAATTTAGGAGAAGAGCTTTGGTTTTGGGAGTAGATTTGTCTTCTCAAGAAACTTTACTCAAATACATTGGAGCTCTACATAGTTATTTGAGACATACAATAGTAATGTATGTCTCAAATAACTATGTAAAGCTCCAATGTATTGTAACAATACTCATGTTTAACCCTTCAAATCTAGATGAAGTTTGTGTTTAGGTAACTCATTTGGAAGCCAGAGGAAAGAATGAAACTCATGAGGGTAACAAGAAGCCTTTTAGTCATGGAGACAAAGGAAAGAGGAAGTTCAAGGGCAATGGAAAAAAGAATGTTGTTGTTAAGAAAGAGGGAGAAAAATTTATATGGAAACATTGTTCAAAAGATGGCCATGACGAAGACCATTGTTAGAAACTTCATCCTGAAAGAAGACCCAAAAAGTTTGGCAACAAAGGGAAGTCAAGGACTGCTGCAACCATACAACATGATTTAGGTTCTGATTCGGGTGATGAAACAAAGATTACAGCCATGGGTTATCAAGGTAAGGGTTCTATTGCAAGTACTAGTTCTTCAAGTAACAGTAATCTCAATGAAACTCGACAAGAAAAAGAAAGAATATAACTTTTCCACGTAAGGGTTGTTTCAAAGCATACCAAGATAGATACTCTTTTTGATAATAGATCTCAAGCAAACCTTAAATCTGAAGACACTGTCAAGAAATTAAAATTGGAAACTTTTCCACATCCTAAACCATACCCTCTCGGTTGGATATGTGACAATGCTAAATTGCAGGTGACAAGAAGGTGTAAACTTAAGTTTTCCATCACTGCAAATTTTATAGATGAGGTAGAGCTTGATGTTATTCATTTGGATATCTGTGGTATTGTGTTGGGAAGCCCATATTTATATGATAGAAGAGCCATTTTTCATTGTCATGAGAATAAGTATCACTTGTTTAAAAATGGAGTTGAGTACATTGTTAGAGCACATACAAAGAAGATGAATTTATCACTTGTAAATGCAGGACAAATGAAGAGATTAGTCAATGCTAGTAAGAATTTTGTTCTCTTGATGATTAAACCCAAAGATAATGTTGAAAACGAAGTTTGCCAAGGTTGTGATGCAAAGTTGAAATCTGATCTATATGAGGTTGTTAACCAATATGATGAGATGTTTCAGGAACCAAAGGGATTACCTCCAATAAGGGGTATCCAACATGAAATCCAATTGCAGCAAGATTGTCCTATTCCAAACATTGGTATGTATAGGATGCCAGTCATGGAGAATGCTGAAATCAAAAAACAAATCCAAGAGTTTCTTGACAAAGGGGTCATCATGCCAAGTACTTCGCCATGTGGATCTCCAATTGTGTTAGTGCCAAAGAAAGATGGTACATGGCATATGTGTGTTGATTTAAGGGCCTTGAACAAGATTACGGTAAAGAATCACTATCCTCTTCGTAGAATTGATGATTTACTTGATCAATTGAAAGATGCTAAGTATTTTACTAAGTTGGATTTGAGAAGCGGATATCATCAGATCAGGATTGCTGAAGGAGACACATGGAAGACAGCTTTCAAAACAAAGAAAGGTTTGTTTGAGTGGATGGTAATGCATTTTGGACTTTGCAATTCTCCTGCTACTTTCATGAGAGTTATGAATGATGTATTAAGGCCTTTTCTTTATGATTGTGTTATTTTCTACTTGGATGACATTTTGATTTTTAGCAAATCTCGTGAAGAGCATGTTAAGCATGTAAAGCAAGTTTTAGATGTTTTGAGAAAAGAAAAGTTGTTTTTGAATATGTCCAAATGTGAGTTTGGAAAAACTTCACTTATCTACTTGGGGCATATTGTTGGTGGAGGAGAATTGAAAATTGATCCCTCCAAGGTCAAAGTCATATTAGAATGGCCCAAGCCCAACAATGTGACAGAGGTAAGAATTTTTTTGGGAGCAGCCCAATATTGGAGAAATTTTATTGCTAACTTTTCTTCAATTGCAGCTCCATTACATGCAGTGACAAGTGTAAAGCAAGTTTTCCAATGGGGAGGCAAGAAACAAAAGGCTTTTGATACTTTGAAGGAGAGAATCAGTTCAGCCCCAGTTCTTGCACTTCCGAATTTGAGGCAACTTTTTGAAATCCAAACTGATGCAAGCAATTATGCAATGGGAGCAGTCTTGTTACAACATGGTAAGCCCATTTGTTTTCATTCTGAAACTTTTAATGGTGTCGTGATTAACTATCCTACTTATGATAAGGAGTTGTATGCATTGGTGCAAAGTGTGAAAAAATGGAAACATTATTTGTTGGGGAAAGAAACCATTGTCCACACAGATCATCAACCATTGCAATACTTACAATCACAAACAAAGCTACAACAAGCAAGGCATTTCAGATGGATGGGTTTTCTACAACAATTCCTCTTGGTCATAAGGTATAAGAAGGGAATTTATAACAAAGTTGTTGATATGCTTTCAAGGCCTATTATTAGTGCTTCAATTATTCTTAAGCATAGTCCTATCATGCATGAGAGCTATGTTGAGCAATATGCTTTAGATGCTGATT